>JARQOC010000002.1:719164741-719417241 GCA_033576535.1 Allobates femoralis
TGTTCAAATTTCATCACCCCATCAGGAGCCAGAGGAAACATTTGACCCTGACATTGGCCACTCCAAGGATCTGTTTGGTCCATATCCATTGGTTGAATCTGGCCTCTCACTACGCGACATTGTAGAGGAATGTGAGGAGGTATCGTCTGTTCCTGGCTAAATATTTGAAAACCCACGGCCAGAAGTAAGCCACTTTCATCCATGTGATATACCGAGTGAAGAGGTGGAGGCTGATGGTGATGACACACAGTTGCCATCTGGCCAGCCAACAATATCAATACGGAAGGAGGATGACATGGACAACGAGGTGGTCGATGATGAGACCACCGATCCAACCTGGACCACTGGCACACATAGCCAGCACAGCAGTACAAAGGAAGAAACTGGATATGTAGCACCAACAAAGGCACCAAGGGCTACTGGTTTGAGCATAGTGCGAAGTGTGTCAACTGTTGCCAAGAGCAATCCCTCTATGCCCCAAGTCAAGGCAAGCATTCAGCCGCTGTCAGGAATTTTTTTTTCAGATAGTCCTTCTGAACCAAATGTTGTCATCTGTGGCATCTGCCATACAAAGCTGAGGAGAGGCCAGGGCAAAGGCAACCAAAGCATCACCAGTATGCGGAAACACATGGCATCCAAGCACCGTAGTCGGTGGATGGGACAATAGGGCACCAAATCGGTGTATGCGGGTCAAACCACTGTCACGTTGCCTGTGATCTGTCCATCCCAATCTGCTGGGCAGGAAGCAGGTGATTAGACCTCTTGTTCACAGGCTGCGGTTGCACAGACTCAGGATACCACAAGCTCATCCACTTGTTTGTACCAGCCAAGCGTCCAGTTGTCCGTGCCTCAGATATTTGAAAGGAGGCATACATACCAAACCACGCACGCACAAGCACAAATACTGAATGCGCACATTACCAAGTTGCTAGCCATGGAGATGTTGCCATTTAGGCTTGTGGGGACACTGTCTTTCCGTGATCTGTTTGCTGTGGCTGCCCCACGATACTCTGTTCCTAGCTGCCACTATTTTTGCCGGTGTGCCGTCCCCGCGTTACACCAGCACGTCTTAAACAATCTAAAATGTTCTCTCACCAACGCCGTAACCAGGAAGGTCCACCTTACAACAGACACATCTACAAGTACTTATGGAAAGGGACGATACATTTCTGTCGCGGTACACTGGCTCAACCTGGTGGAGGGTGGGACAAAGTCTCAAACTGGCCCATCACATATCCTACATAGGCCACGAATAGCGGGCCCAAAGTCACTTAAGGTTTCTGCCTCATCATATACCTCCTGTCTCCCCTCTTCCTCCTCCTCCACCGCTTAGTCATCCTATGCTGAATTATCCTCCACATCACTCCCAAGTTGGGAGGTGTGCAGCAGAGCATCGGCAAAGTAGCAACACACTCTGCTGAAGCTCATCTGCTTAGATGAAACACCACACACTGCAGCAAAGCTGTGGCAAGGAATAAAACAACAGACCAATCAGTGGCTCTCCCCACCGCAACTCCAACCCGGTCTGGTTGTCTGCGATAATGAGCGTAACCTGGTGGCGGCTTTAAAGCTCGGGAAGCTGGTACATGTGCCATGCATGGCTCACGTGCTGGACCTAGTGGTGCAGAAATTTATAAAAACATACCCTGACTTGCCGTACCTACTTAACAAGGTGCGCCGTATTTGCGGCCATTTCCGCCATTCCTCAACCGCTGTTGCCAGTCTTGCAGCACTTCAAAAGCAATTTAATTTGCCAAACCATAGACTCATTTGTGACCTGCCTAGACAGTGGAACTCAGCATATCATATGTTGGCAAGGATAAGTGAGCAGCAGAGGGTACTTGCTGAATACCAGCTAAAACATGCCCATCAGACTAAGACGCAGTCGAGGCACATAACAACTGTCGAGTGGGTGTGGATCGCTGACATTTGTGAGGTGCTTGATAACTTTGAGTACTGCACGAAGCTTGTGAGCGGTGATCAGGCTATTATTAGCGTAACCATTCCTATGCTATGTCTGCTGAAAGAATCGCTGCATAACCTAAAAATGGAATCTTTGAATGTCCAGCAGCTGGGTATGGAGCAAGATTTCACAATGGGTGATCCTACCCAGCCAATCTCATCAGGCAAGATTGGGGGATGAAGATGATAAGGAAGATAAGGAGGGAGAGGACTTCTTTTTCAGTGGTACCGAGGGGACCCCTCAGGCTACATACAGGGGACTCACAACCCCAGCTTCATGTCTGTCTAGCATGGGTGGGCTGAAGAGGAGAAGGTGAAGGAAGAGACTTAATGTGGGGTGACCATGGGTATTGTTCCTCCTTCTGGGGTCACAGAACATTTCCCTCTTTGTAGCTTGGCACACATGGCACACTTCATATCTAACTGTCTGTGACAAGACCCTCGCGTGATCCACATTTTCAACAGCAACCTATACTGGTTGGCCCCCTTTCTAGACCCACAGTACAATGACAAATTTAATTCATTACTGTTGCAGTCACTAAGGGGTTTCACAATAGAATCCTTCAAGAGGGCCATTGTTCATCATTTGATGGCAACATCACCCTCAGACATCGCTGCTAGCACATGTACCAGCTCTGTGCAACAGCATGCATTAATGGAGAGAGACACGGCCAGCAGGTCCAAAAAAGGTGGTGGTAAAATGTCTTCAAATTGGGCCATCTTCAATAAACCGGCTCATCAGCAAGGGCTACCTGGACCGGTAACAATGTCAAGGAAGAAGTTGCGCAAATTGGTCAACGACTATGTACTGTAAGTGACCATACCTGCGTCATTCCTGACGCTTCTGTTTCGTTTAATTACTGGGTATCCAAGCTGCATAGTTGGCCAGACCTCTCCTTATATGCCTTAGAGGTGCTGGCCTGCCCTGCTGCTAGTGTGATGTCAGAGCGTGTTTTCAGTGCTGCTGGAGCAATCATCATAGATACACACACACGGCTGACTACAGAGAATGCAGACAGGCTGACTCTGATCAAATTTAACAAGGACTGAATTTCGCAAGAGTATTTAAGCCCTCCTAATGAAAGCATCCCAACCTAAAGTCACCCAAAAAGTTATTTTAGGCAACTGGTGATCACGTCCATCTCTTCCTATACAAACCACTTTTCTTCTTCTTACACGTTTTAAACTCCTGCTTCTGCAACATGTACCTTATGGTCAATAAGCTAAAAACAATGTTTTGTTAATTAATATTTCACATCGGAGGCAAGTGTGCTGAGACCCTCCTTCCTTCATCAACCATAATACAGCCCCTTGGGCTAGTTTTTGAAGACACTATGGCTATGCCTGGACATTGGGAATGGTGTTTACAGCAGAAAAGGAGTGTGTTGACTTAATAGGAAGCAGTGACCTGTACAATTATGAGATAGCTTTGATACGGGTAGGGTTGGGTGTTTATGGATTAGGTAGAAATACAGAATTTTGATAGTGAGCCATCAGATTAAGGGAATGGTGTTTACAGCATAAGAGGAGTGTGTTGATCTTGTGGGAGGCAGTGACCTGTCCAATCATGAGGTAGTGTTAGTAAGGTCAAGGCTGGGTGTTAATGGATTAGGTAGAAATACAGAATTTTGAGAGTGAGCCATCAGATTGAGAGAATGGTGTTGACAGCAGTAGAGGAGTGTGTTGGTCTTGTGGAAGGCAGTGACCTTCCCAATCATGAGATAGGGTACCGTCACACTTGTGACACTCCAGCGATCCCGACAATGATACGACCTGTAGGGATTGCGGGAGCGTCGCTACAGGGTCGCTGGTGAGATGTCAAACGTTAGATCTCACCAGCGACGCAGCAACGATACGAATGATACGACAGTTGTTGGGAACCTGTCACTCTCGGGCGTAGTATTGAGATCGTTGGTCGTTGTCCCTGTCAAACACAGCGATGCACACTGCCCAGCTGGAGCGCAAGACCAAAAAATGGTCCAGAACAGTATGCAACGATCAGCGATCTCACATCGGGGGCCTGGTTGCTGCTACGTGTCACACATAGCGAGATTGCTGGGGAGGTCGTTGTTGCATCACAAAACTTGTGACTCAGCAGCGATCTCGCTTAGTGTGACGGGGGCTACAGTGTTGGTATGACCAGGGCTCGGTGTTTATGAATTAGGCAGAAATGCAGAATCTTTAGAGACATCAGATTGAGAGAATGGAGTGGACAGCAGAAGAGGAGTGTGTTGACCTTGTGGAAGGCAGTGACCTTCCCAATCATGAGATAGTGTTGGTATGGCCAGAGCTCGATGTTTATGGATTAGGTAGAAATGCAAAATCTTGAGAGCCAGCAGATTGAGGGAATGGTGCTTACAGCAGAAGAGGAGCATGTTGACCTTGCGGGTGACAATGACCTGTCCAATAGGGATCGGGGATCATGTTAATGAGGCCAGGGTTGCATGTGAGAAAGCTTTTGTCATGATGTGAGGATAGGAAATGAGATCACAGCATTAAAAACTAGAAGGGCCACGTCACACCTGGCGATGTCGGCAGCGATATTATAGGTGAGGGGGGTGTGGCCTATTGCCGCCGACATCGCCAATGCGTCACCCTATGTAACTGGGCGAGGGCAATGCATTCGACTGGTCGTCTAGTTTCACAGCAGCGCTGTGAAACCAGGCAACTGATCTGGGGCGATGTGCACACATCGCCCAATGTAAACAGCCGCCGGCGACCTGACAGGCGATGGGAGCCATAGGCTCCCATTGTACTGCATCGTTGCTGGGGTTTTAAGACACCCCGGCGGCGATACCGCCTGTCAGCTCGCCGGTGCATCGCCGGAGGTGTCTCCCTGTGTAAACAGGGGGCAGCGACGCTGGCGGGGCGCCAAAAGTGTGCGCGCTCCGCCAGTCGCTGACGACATCTCCGGCGAGGTGGCACCGTCTGACGGGCCCCGAATAAAGTCGTGTTCTCCTAGCAGCACAGAGTATTTCAGTTTAGGATTTTGTAGGCTGAAGAGTGTAAAGATGACAAATAGGAGATCTTAGGGAGTATAGTGTACATTTCTGCAGAATTTCTTTATTATCCATTATATGTGTTTATCCTCGGATTGTATCTTCGCTGGCTTACCACAAATGCAAATTTTAGCAGAAGACAGATGGAAGTATTGGCCTTTAGTTGTATTATATTTTCCCTGTGCGGGTTTGTGATTTGTTACTGTTCATCAATCGCTTTATCACGTATTAAACTTTATTTTTCCAGATGGTATAACAAACATGTCAATTATCCCCAGTATTGGGTGTAATACTAATGCCGGATATCCAGGACTGGAATACGAGGACAATTATAAAAATGACATTCCCGGGATTTAAAGCCCCATATGATGCAGCTGTAACTTGTAGTATTGTAAAAATTAAACTGCAATGCAAAATAAGAAATGAGACTGGAACTTGGGGTGTAAAATCTGCAAAACCAGAATAGATTTCATGAGGATAAAAAGCTGTTTCTGCATGAAATGTGCTTATGATGGCAGCGATTTGTTTTCTGAGGCTATCATTATAACACAAACCTTTTGAGTCACAACTTTGCAAACAACTCTGCTACATCTAATCTCCCAATGCCAATCCCCAATAACATTACATCACAATAAAATTGCTGTACTTATGTTTTCTGCTTGTAATACCACAGCCAACCACAAGGTGTGCTGTTGGTCCTTATTTGGAAAAACCTTTTCAAAAAGCTTTTATTAAAAATAAACAAAACTTTATTTTTCTAATTAAAGGGAACCAGCCGGCAGGATTTAGGGTTATAAAGTGAAGCGGCGCCTTACAGGCTCTTGGATACTGAATGCAGTCATTTACTTGAATGATTGCAGGTTTGATTGTAGAGAAAAGTGTCATAAAACTCCTGGAAAACAGGGCAGCAGATGATTAAGGTGTGCAGTAAATCACTATTTAGGGTTGTTCTTTTTCCCTCCACTGTGGGCATTCCTTTTGGCTGTAATCCAAACCCTCCCCCCACACTTTCATCTCTACTTCCAGTTTTGTCAGGCTGGAGTATAGTGACAGTGCACAGGAGCCAGAAACTGAACTGGAAGTAGAGATAAGAAGGAGGGGGAAGGATTTGTCTTATATCCAAAAGGCATGTCAACAGGGGAGGAAAGAAAAAAAAATAGTGGCGCAGTTCTGCACACATCAATCATCTGCTGCCCTGTTTTCCAGGAGTTTTATGACCCTTTTCTCTACAATCAAACATGGAATCATTGAAGTAAAGGTATGATTGCATTCACCATCCCAGCTCCCTGTAAGGTACTGGCTTTACTTTATAGCCCTAAATCCTGCTGGTTAGTTCCCTTTAATTATCAATCCGTCTTTGCAAAGTTGTAACTCTTTGTAATATATTCAATTATTCTATTTTACTTCCTTCTCTCACTAACACAATGCTGACAGTGCTGGTTTTACTGCCTAGTTCCTGCTCTTTTATAAGATGCTTTGAACTGCTGTTCTAGCAAGAATCCGTAATCACAGACAATTCTCTTTTTGAGCAAGGGGGGATGGGAGCAGAGAAACTCCCGAAAATTGATGTTGAATCAAATAAATCCAAAACCCAAAAGGGAGGCAAGAATTAAAAGTTTTTGCTCATCTATAATTCAGAGTTATGAAAAGTGTAAACAAATGTACCCAGAAAATAGACTCAAACAGACCTGAGCTCCTTGTGTTTGCTTGCAACGTATAAAGGACTGGGGAATAGTCTCAAGTGTAACCTGAGCTTCCCTGTGTTCTCTTTATGCCTCCCTTTTTCTACGGTCAATGTGGTTTTTGTATTCTTTTTCATTTAGCAAGGAAAAATGGAAAATGTAGTGTATTAATGAGTATTATTGAAAAAAAAATGTGTGTTTGAAGAAAGTTAAAATGATTGGATACTTGGTCGAGGACGACCAAGGTTAAAGAGAGGAGGAAAAGTAAGCGGGTCTGTGGTTAACTTTCTTCCTCGAGTTTAACTATAAAGAGTAACTCCCCCTCTGAAGGACCTAACAGGTTACACAGACAGCCAATAAAATTTACCCGCCATACTGTCATGCTATGTATCTCCTGTAATGACGCTGTAGAGACATTGAAAACTTTTTACATTTTATAAAGAGATGGCATATAAGATATGCTATCGTTGGAGGTGATGATATCTGGGACCTCCACTTGGGCAGAGGAAACAAAAGGTATAATTATGTGCTTAATTGTAAAACACTGGGCAAAACTGTCACTGAAAAAGACCTGGGTGTATGGGTAGATGACAAACTCACATTTAGTGGCCAGTGTCAGGCAGCTGCTGCAAAGGCAAATAAAATAATGGGATGCATTAAAATAGGCATAGATGCTCATGAGGAGAACATCATTTTACCTCTATACAAGTCACTAGTGCGACCACACTTAGAATACTGTGTACAATTCTGGTCTCCGGTGTATAAGAAAGACATAGCTGAACTAGAGCGGGTCCAGAGAAGAGCGACAAAGGTCATTAGAGGACTAAGGGGTCTGCAATACCAAGACAGGTTATTAGAGGACTAAGGGGTCTGCAATACCAAGACAGGTTATTAGAGGACTGAGGGGTCTGCAATACCAAGACAGGTTATTAGAGGTTTGAGGGGGTCTGCAATACCAAGACAGGTTATTAAACTTGGGGTTATTTAGCTTGGAAAAACGAAGGCTTAGGGGTGATCTTATAATAATGTATAAATATATGAGGGGACAGTACAGAGACCTTTCTAATGATCTCTTTACTCTTAGGCCGGAGAGGGGGACAAGGGGGCATCCTCTACGTCTGGAGGAAAGAAGGTTTAATCATAATCACAGACGGGGATTCTTTACTGTAAGAGCAGTGAGACTATGGAACTCTCTGCCACATGATGGTGTAATGAGGGAGTCACTACTAACATTTAAGAAGGGCCTGGACGCCTTTCTTGAAAACTATAATATTACCAGTTATATATACTAGATCCTTTGATAGGACGTTGATCCAGGGAATTAGTCTGATTGCCGTATGTGGAGTCAGGAAGGAATTTTTTTCCCCCAATGTGGAGCTTAGTGTTGCCACATGGGGTTTTTTTTGCCTTCCTCTGGATCAACATGTTAGGCTATGGGTTGAACTAGATGGACTTAAAGTCTTCCTTCAACCTTAAAAACTATGTTACTATGTTACTATGTATTTATCATGAGTGTCATGAGTGTGTCTCACCCTGGGGAGACCTCCGGTGAGATTGGAACCAGGAGATCACAACGTCTTATTGATCACAGGTCTACAACTGGTATATGAGTGAATCTACTTTATTATAATGCTGTAGGGGTTAAGGTCTATTTTCTATCTGGTTGTTCTTTGTAGTCTTAATCTCAGGTGCAGGTCTTTTGTGACCACTCCCCTCAGCTATAAATAGTAAAGTGTCTTAGCATCTGAATGCTATATAGAATCCCTTTCTATGCTGACCACTTTGGAATGACCCTTTCTCTGGAAGAATCTGATGAGTCATGATTTTTGCATCTTTGAAGTTTAACCTCATTGGAGCAGTTGGAGTGTTTTTCCTTTTTGTGTCTATTTCTCTCTGTCTCCCTTTCCTTGGTGTTGTATTATTGTAGTGGTAAGACTAGTGTCCTCGCCGGCCTTCACACTAGACAGGGAGAGTTCAGGGCCAGCAAGGGCATAGACACATGATGGCGACAGGGGGAAGGACCCATATAGGGTCGTTAAGGAGTGTAGGGCACAGACTCAGGTGAGTGCCAGGAAGTGACCACTTTCCCCTATGCCATATCGCCAGGGCCTTCCTTCTATACCATCTCCGTTGCCATCCCTGTGTTGGGCATCGAAACGATCTGGCATGACAATAAATTTATGCTAAATTATGGTTGACTTGCAATACTATTCTTGATCACAAGTTGTGCTATTGTTCAAAACAGCATCTATCAATCTGTAATAGCGCCACCAAGTGGTTGAAGTATGTAGTGCAATAAGTAACATTAATAATATAGTGCTATAATTAACTTTTTCTACAAAATTATGTCTTCCAAATGATCTTTAAAATATCAATAAGTCAGTGCTAAATTTTACTTGTAAAATATATCTAAATCTAATTGTCTTGACAAGACAGATTTGCACCTGAGTGTACCAGCACGATGGATCAACCTTTACGTTAAGCTTTTGTCCTCCCATTTAATCACTGAACATAAATTGGTTTCTTCTGCCAATTATCACTGCAAAAGAATTTAATAAATACGTCCGAGAGGCGCATTGTATATATACCATGGTCTCCCGTCGTAAAAACTTTTTCTAGCATCTCCATTTATAATGATGTATCCAGGTCACAGTAATGAACTGGGAACTAATGGCAAGTTCCATGGAATCGGTAGCTGTAATAATGATTTAAATATAGTTATACAGCACTTTACACCAGTGCCTCCCTAATCCCTCCATTGTCTAATTCCAACCTGAGACCTGGAAACTATATGGAACCAACTAATGAGCAAATTCATTAAAATGCAACAAAAAAAAAAGAGAGAGACGACCTATGAGAAGGCAGCGCTCCGTGATTTATGTCATAGGTGCTAGAAATCATTACGGCAAGTAAAACCGCTATTATAACGTGTGTTATTTATAGGGACAGGTATTAGTTCAATATTTATTATGTACATTTAAACTATTGCAAAATTATATCAGACTGGTTTAGTGTGCACATGTATCGTGCAGTAACCTGTGTGCCACCATATGTTGGTGTGTGCCACCGTACGTCATCGTATATTACTGTGTCACGGGGATCTAATAGAACATGGACTAGCAGTTGCAGGATGGCAGAGATGGTATTAAGGGGAACTGGGAAGCTAGTCTGACTGTTCTCAGAATTACCTTTAAAGGTGAGGATGTCTTGGCCGCCATCCTTGCCCTTCTCCTAACCAACTCTGGCTAAACCATCCAGGGAAGGAACAGCAACTCTCACAAGATGAATCCCACAAGAAGTAGCTCCAGGAAAGTTTCTGCACCACCACTCTATGTCTTCGCAGGTCGAGGTCAGAGTAGAGAATGAAACTCTATCAGTGACATCTGCTGGTGAAAGAGGGAACTATTTAAAGGCCAGGGGCATGGACAACTGTGTTACCTGACACACACCCTCACCTGAACAGCCGCAATAAACCAAAGACAGCAGCAGCTTCTGACATTAACTTTGAATGTGCCAAAGAAAATGTACTCCCATTTAAACTACAGCAGAGCATTTCACCTGGACTGCAGATCAGTCAACACTTGACTCGTATTTTGCTGTGTGCCATAGTATGATGTATATCAATGTGTGCCACCGTATATCATTGTGCCACCGTATGTTGCTGGGTGCCACCTTATGGCATGTGACACCATATGTCACTGTGTGCCATCGTATATTGATGTGTGCACCGTATGTCACTATGTGCCATCATATATTGCTGTTTGCCATCGTATGTCCCTGTGTGCCACTGTATGTCGCTGTGTGGTACCATATGTCGCTGTGTGCCACTGTATGTTGCTGTTTGCCATCGTATGTCCCTGTGTGCCACTGTATGTTGCTGTTTGCCACCGTATGTCCCTGTGTGCCACTGTATGTCGTTGTGTGCTACCATATGTCGCTATGTGCCACTGTATGTTGCTGTTTACCATCGTATGTCCCTGTGTGCCACTGTATGTTGCTCTTGAAAAGAAGCCAAAAAACGCATAGGATTGAATAAAGCTACAATCTTTTCAGATACTCCGGTTTTCTGGTGTTCCTTTTGGCAGCAGCGCGGAACGTTCAGCACATTGTCCTACAGAGCAATTCTTGCACCGCGGTGACCCGTGGATGTGTGGATCCTGCAGCCGCTGACCCCTCTCGCTCATACTTGGATGTGGGTACACACAACCGGATCAGGTGAGCAGATTCTGATACTCCCTGCACTCTTTGCATACAAAGATAAGACCCTATTGCACATTTTCTCGCATTTCCACTGTATGTTGCTGTCTGCTACGTATGTCGCTGTGCCAACGTCACTTGCTGTGTGTCTCTGTATGCCACTGCGTGCCACCGTATGTCATTGTGTGCCACTGTATGTTGCTGTGTGCCACCGTATTACTGTGTACCCAGTCTTGGTCTTCTTTTTTGGCCAGACGTCATGGCTGACATTTTATGCATTATTAGCTAGATGTGGCTATGGAGACATGAGGGTCAGTGGGTGCTCTCGTCTGCTGACCTGGCTGTCTTTACAAAAGACCACACAGACCAGGGCTCATTCTTCTGAATGCCTGTAGTCCTTCCTCATGGGCAGAACAACACAGGGTGAGGGTACCACTCTCCGGGAAGACTTTATTGAGTTCTGTACAGACAACAGCAAATATTGCATTCCCAACAAGGACAGAAGAAGGTGCATGTGACAGAGTCTCACCCTTCCTCTGGCTCACCAGAGATGTAAACCTCCACAACTTTGGGGCATCCAGGGCCAACTATCCCACCAATGCAAAAGGATCCTATAGGGTTAAATATAAAGAGCTAGTGAAAATCGCAAGGAAACTATCACATTCAAACAAACACTGCAGTGTTCAAATACCAGGGCTCAAAATATGCCCATCTGTAATCAGAAAAAACATTGCAACGCTGGACTAAGTATCCCAATTAGACATAAAAAACTAAAGACACCGAACCTCACTGGAGCACTAGAAGAAAGGTAAATGGTGAAACTCACCAGTGTTGTGGACTCCCAAGGAGGTGATGGTGAGTAAAAGGTCAGATCGCATGTTTAAGGTCCTAACTACAAGCAAAGACTACAGATACCTTCAACATACGTATCATGGTTTGAATCTCTTCATCGCTTCATCAGGGAGGTGGAGAGGTGAAACTGCTACTTTCCGTTAGCGGTGAGGGGGCTACTGGGAGGAGTGGTGCTATGTGTAGGGGTGGAGCTATTAATTGGCGGGGCTACTGGGAGGAGTGGTGCTATGTGTAGGGGTGGAGCTATTAATTGGCGGGGCTACTGGGAGGGGTGGTGCTATGTGTAGGGGTGGAGCTATTAATTGGCGGGGCTACTGGGAGGAGTGGTGCTATGTGTAGGGGTGGAGCTATTAATTGGCGGGGCTACTGGGAGGGACGGTGCTATGATATATACACACATACATTACCATATGTGGGCGATATTACCATATATATGAGCATTCCAACCATATATGGGCATTACGCCCGGTTAAGTGAAAAATACAAAAAGGACAATTTTAAATAAATCATAATTGGCTCCATTCCAGCTTTCAATTCTGGTGTTTCACAAAGGTCATAGGTACATAATTGATGGACAGGGGTGCAGATAGACATAACCCACTATTACATAGGATCTAGTAAGGTAGAGAACATATTCAAAGAAATCATTAGTTAAAATTGGAAAACAAAGAAACATAACACATAAAAAGTCTATGACCCAGTAAGGAGAATTAATGATAAGCAGCATTATAGAAAAGAAGCAAAATTCTAAGTTTTGTTTAACTCTCTTGGGACCAAAGTGTTCAATGTGGAGATACACCAAGCCTCACATCTGGCCAATTGCTTTCTCAAATTACCACCTCTGATGTCACCATGGATGATGTTGATCCCCGAAACTTTTAGGGAACTAGGATCACATCCATGGTGGGATCTGAAGTGACAAGAAGTGTTTTTTAGTTACAAGACATGGTCCACTGTTCTAGCCGGGTCAGTGCTACTCACATGCTCTTTAACCCTCAAGCAAAGTTCTCTCAATGTCAATCCCATATAGATAAATGGACAAGAAGTAGAAAATTAAACCATATGAGTGGTGGCACACGAGATGTAATGTCTAATATCATGTCTTGTACCATCGCTTGAGTGGAAAGTTGAGCTGCGAAGGACATTGACACTGTCACAAGAATAGCCGCAAGGAAAACAGCCATAGAGCGGGGTTCTAGGGCCAAAAGGAAACGATGGTTGTGGCACATAGTAAATTGAGACCAGCACATCTTTGAGGGTGTGAGCGCGCCTTACAGTCATGAATGGGGTATCTGTTATTACACGAGCCAAAACTGGATCAATCTATAAGATTGACCAGTGGGTAGTAAGAATGTTTCTCATCATCTCCCACTCATGATGGTAAGTGCTGATCAACCTCAACTTGGTGTCAACAATATCCTGAGATTTTTTGCTGCACCTCAACCAGTCACTTCAATGCAATTTTAACGTAAAATTATAGCAAAAATCACAGGGATCAGTACAGCAGGCAGGAGGAGCACCTGGAAAATGGGGAGTAGAAACACTGGAAGCCACAGTTGGACAGGAAATTAGGAAACAGGTAGCAGGTGCATTAGAGGCCACAGGCAGACAGGAGATCGGAAGCAGGTAGCAAAAGTACTGGAGGCTGCAGGCAGACCGGAGATCAGGAGGCAAGTAGCAAAAGTACTGGAGGCTGCAGGCAGACAGGAGATCAGGAGGCAGGTAGCAAAAGTACTGGAGGCTGCAGGCAAACAGGAGATCAGGAGGCAGGTAGCAAAAGTACTGGAGGCTGCAGGCAAACAGGAGATCAGGAATCAGATAACAGACGTATCGGAGGCCACAGGCAGAAGAGAGACCGGGAAGCAGGTAGTAGAAGTACTGGAGGCCGCAGATACACAGGACAAAGGAACAGTAATCCATAATACCATGAACCCTATATAGGCCCAGGCAGACAATCACATGGGAGCCTGCCAGGCAGCCTGCAAAGCCTGATGTGGAGCACAACAGAGTCCAGCAGACCAGGGAAGGAGGAGCAAAAGCCAGGATCCAGGCAGGTGTGTAACTCTTCAATTCTTTTATCATTTTTAATGTGGCTTACTTTGCAGTTCTGGCCTGGAGGTGGGGTTAGGCAGAACAGCCAGAGAGAACAACAAGACAGTGATGGAGTGGGTCTGAGGAAGTCGAGGAGAGCCTGGGGAGTAGAGCAGTGTCGAGCTCACCCCAGAGGAACAGCGCGAGAAACCGGACACCAGAGTCCGATGCCATTCGGGTTCTAATGGCCCAGCAGCAGCAGAAATCTGGAGAGGCAGGGGATTTCAGGTCACCTGGCCTACCTAACACCTGGAGCACAGTAGCATACTAGAGCCTGGGGTCTCCACGGAGGAGCAACCCCTGGGTCAGGGCTCGCGCTGCCTGCTATACAGGTACAGGCTAGGAGCAGGAAGAGGGCCATTGCACACCTTCATGCAGCAAGGTCCAACTCATAGTGCAGAAGGGAGGCCTCCAACCCACCTGGCTAGGTGGATCTCCTGATTGCTTCCAGGCTGCCCGGGTGCACAGTAACATCTACACCGGTGCCCCGGACTGTATCTGCAACAAACAAATAAAGGTAAAGGAAACGTTCATTGCTGTGGCCTCCAGTTATTCCCGTGCCTTTGTCCTGCACCCCAACGTCCACCATCCCTTACATAAACTGTTATAACTGCCCTGGGGACCCGCTCCACCCTTGGGGAGCCAATCCATCCCAGCTGCCCATCCATTGGCCCCAGAGGTTCTGCAGCAGCAGCAGCGGCTATCCTTAGCTGTACAACATGGGTGGCGTCACGTTTATTCCTAAAAAACTGTCCATTTTATTGACCACCCAGGGCCTTAGAGCCGGATGTCGACCTCCTTGACGCCCCCAGCAGAACTGCCGCCTGCTTCCGAGTACCCCACGACCCTGGTGGGCGAGTCACAATAGTAAATGTTCCTTACTGTGCTGTAATGGTAGACCTGACTGCTGTACGGCCCCTGCCTGGAATAAAGAACCTACACAGGAAAAGGTAAAGAAAGTGTGAGATGGGCCCCAGATGGTGAGGAGAGAGGTGATGTCAAGCAGCTGCTGTAAAAGGGGGCACTTTATTATCTTTTCTCTACATAATGCCCTGTCCGTTCTGGTTTGTCTTAGCCATTATTTATCCGTCTGTAACTTGGTCACTTCATCTATTAATTCAGATATCAGATACTGGTTTGCCCGGTGGACATGTCTGTCTTGTCACTCTATTAATTTTCAGTATCATGAATATTTTCCTGAGATAAAATATTGATTTAGAAATCCCACAGTCACCTATAAAGTGGAGCGAGAACATCACATTCTAAATATGACACCTGTTAACAACCCTCCGCTGCAGCACGACGGACTCCCTCCACTCACTGGAATTAATTATTCTGGCATTTTTAAGAGCATCAATAATTGGAATGAACTTTGTTCTACAAGATGCTTGTTATCCGGAACTTCTCTTATCCAAGTAAACTTTGAGACAACTGTAATGGAAAAAAACTGTTAATAAAACTTCAAGTAAGATAAAGATGACATATACCCGTACACCCGTATATACTCGTGTATAAGCCGACCCATGTATAAGCCGACCCCCTACTTTTGCCCCCAAAACCTGGAAAAACCTATTGACTCGTGTATAAGCCGAGGGTGGACCCCAGCACAAGTATACAGCCCCCAGCAGTGTGGTATACAGCAGCCTCCCCAGTGGTATATACAGGCCCCAGCAGTGTTACAGCAGCCTCCTCAGTGGTGTATACAGCAGCAGCCCCAGTGGTATATACAGCAGCAGCCCCAGTGGTAGTATACAGCAGCCCCAGAGGTATATACAGCAGCCCCAGTGGTAGTATACAGCAGCAGCCCCAGTGGTATATACAGCAGCAGCCCCATTGGTAGTATACAGCAGCCCCAGAGGTATATACAGCAGCCCCAGTGGTAGTATACAGCAGCAGCCCCAGTGGTAGTATACAGCAGCTCCAGAGGTATATACAGCAGCCCCAGTAGTAGTATACAGCAGCAGCCCCAGTGGTAGCATACAGCAGCCCCAGAGGTATATACAGCAGCCCCAGTGGTAGTATACAGCAGCAGCCCCAGTGGTAGCATACAGCAGCCCCAGAGGTATATACAGCAGCCCCAGTGGTAGTATACAGCAGCAGCCCCAGTGGTATATACAGCAGCAGCCCCAGTGGTAGTATACAGCAGCCCCAGAGGTATATACAGCAGCCCCAATGGTAGTATACAGCAGCAGCCCCATTGGTAGTATACAGCAGCAGCCATAGTGGTATATACAGGCCCCCCATCAGTATACAGGGCCCCCCCTTACTGCCGCAATCCTGTAAAAGAATACATTATTATACTTATCCTTGCCGCTGTCCGGACGCCGTTATCGCGCTCCTCCGGCTTCATCCAGCGTCTTCCGGCTTCCTCCTCTGGTGCACAGACAATGACGTCATTGCCTGCGCCCACCGGAGGAGGAAGCCGGAAGAAGCCGGATGGAGCCGGAGGAGCGCGATAACGGCGGCCGGACAGCGGCAGGGATAAGTATAATAATGTATTCTTTTACAGGATTGCGGCAGTAAGGGGGGGCCCTGTATACTGATGGGGGGGGCCTGTATACTGTATACAGTGACTCGCGTATAAGCCGAGGGGGGACTTTTCAGCCCAATTTTTGGGCTGAAAAACTCGGCTTATACGCTAGTATATACGGTACTTTAATATCTATCAACAGTTGTGGCCAAAAGTATTGACACCCCTGCAATTCTGTCCGATAATACTCAGTTTATTCCTGAAAATGATTGCAATCACAAATTCTTTGGTATTATTATCTTCATTTAATTTGTCTTCAATGGAAAAAACACAAAAGAGAATGAAGCAAAAAGCAAAACATTGATCATTTCACACAAAACTCCAAAACTGGGCCAGACAAAAGTATTGGCACCCTCAGCCTAATACTTGGTTGCACAACCTTTAGCCAAAATAACTGCGATCAACCGCATCCGGTAACCATCAATGAGTTTCTTACAATGCTCTGCTGGAATTTTAGACCATTCTTCTTTGGCAAACTGCTCCAGGTCCCTGATATTTGAAGGGTAACTTCTCCAAACTGCCATTTTTAGATCTCTCCATAGGTGTTCTATGGGATTCAGGTCTGGACTCATTGCTGGCCACCTTAGAAGTCTCCAGTGCTTTCTCTCAAACCATTTTCTAGTGCTTTTTGAAGTGTGTTTTGGGTCATTGTCCTGCTGGAAGACCCATGACCTCTGAGGGAGACCCAGCTTTCTCACACTGGGCCCTACATTATGCTGCAAAATTTGCTGGTAGTCTTCAGACTTCATAATGCAATGCACACGGTCAAGCAGTCCAGTGCCAGAGGCAGCAAAGCAACCCCAAAACATCAGGGAACCTCCGCCATGTTTGACTGTAGGGACCGTGTTCTTTTCTTTGAATGCCTCTTTTTCTCCTGTAAACTCTATGTTGATGCCTTTGCCCAAAAAGAGAGAACATTCTTCCAAAACATTTTAGGCTTTCTCAGGTAAGTTTTGGCAAACTCCAGCCTGGCTTTTTTATGTCTCGGGGTAAGAAGTGGGGTCTTCCTGGGTATCCCACCATACAGTCTCTTTTCATTCAGATTCCAATGGATAGTACGGGTTGACACTGTTGTACCCTCGGACTGCAGGGCAGCTTGAACTTGTTTGGATGTTAGTCGAGGTTCTTTATCCACCACAATCTTGTGTTGAAATCTCTTGTCAATTTTTCTTTTCCGTCCAAATCTAGGGAGGTTAGCTACAGTGCCATGGACTTTAAACGTCTTGATGACACTGCGCACGGTAGACACAGGAACATTCAGGTCTTTGGAGATGGACTTGTAGCCTTGAGATTGCTCATGCTTCCTCACAATTTGATTTCTCAAGTCCTCAGACAGCTCTTTGGTCTTCTTTCTTTTCTCCATGCTCAATGTGGTACACACAAGGACACAGGACAGAGGTGGAGTCAACTTTAATCCATGTCAACTGGCTGCAAGTGTGATTTAGTTATTGCCAACACCTGTTAGTTGCCACAGGTAAGTTACAGGTGCTGTTAATTACACAAATTAGAGAAGCATCACATGATTTTTCTAACCGTGCAAATACTTTTGTCCACCCCCTTTTTTATGTTTGGTGTGGAATTAGATCCAATTTGGCTTTAGGACAATTCTTTTTGTGTTTTTTCATTGAAGACAAATTAAATGGAGATAATAATACCAAAGAATTTGTGATTGCAATCATTTTCAGGAAGAAACGGAGTATTATCTGACAGAATTGCAGGGGTGTCAATACTTTTGGCCACAACTGTATGTGCCATGCGTTAATGCATGCGTCTCCCATAGGGCCCCATGTTAAAAAAATGCATGTGTTTTTGAAATTCCCCCCAAAACACTGCATTTTTGGGATGCTGCACAAAAACACTTGCGTTTTTTTTTTAAAAACGCACACAGATGCATTAACACATTTGCGTTTTTGGACTTTGAAGAAAAATGTCCAAAGCGTTCCCAAAAACGGATTTAAGGCAAAAACGGACTGTATGTGTGACCCTGGCCAATCTCTATTCTGTGCACATCACCTTCTTCTCCACCATACTGTTTCCTCACATTATTACCACACCCTCTTTTGTCATATTGTTTCCTCACACATTCCCCCTTCACATACTTTCTCCTCACATGTTTTCCATCCCTGTCCAGCTCACCATACTGTTATCTATCACATTTCCCTGTCAGGTTCCATACTAACTCCTTATATATTATACACCTCCCTTACTATACTGTTATAGCTGTGGTAAGGTGTACGAGGGAGGGGTGGCATTAGGTGTCAGAGTTCAGAAGCTAGTGAGTCCGATGGAGGATGAGTATGGGCATGCTAACAGCCTTCGGGCTGTGAAGGACACAAGCTGTGGATGAGGTGACAGGACCTCAGGCTGTCAGAACTTCATGCCTGGCAGTAAACTGGAGGCTGCTGAGCTGCAAGCTTAGTAGCCAAACAGTGGGACTACCAGAGGCACAGTGACTGTCATAGGGCTAGAGAACCGTTGTGGGTCCAGGGTCTTAAGAGTCCGTGGTTGCCTGCCTGCCTGCTAGTAGCAATGAGGAAGGAAGAGGCACATGGGGAAGCGGATTGTATCTAGAACCTCAATCTAAGGAGAAAGTCAGGAGAAATTGAGCTGGATGGCCGTATACCCATTCATTATAATGGTGCTTGATTCTTCTCAGACTAACTAGATTACCAGGCCTGGTGAACCTGTACCTTGGATCTGCTGATGGACTACTATACAAGTAAAAATATAAAAAACAGAGACTGTCTCCTTGTATCCTTCATGTGACTGCTCTGCACCTCTACTCACTACTACAATCTCCAAAATCCTCCCCACCTTTCCAGCTCAGGGGTCTGTTCCAGCTGAGGGGAGTGCTGCATCTAGATGCTCTACATCCACCTCTAGGACCACTACCTGCAGCACTCGTCACCCCTGACCAGATCCCTCAGCTAGCGTCACAACAAACTTTATAAACTCTTAATTCCCCTGTAAATACTTCCCCTTTTACATGACCATTCAGGGCCTAGGGGCTGGGCAATTGCTACCATGATACACCAACAGACTGCCTGCTTGGCTACCAAGGACCCCGGCCCACATAACTGCAATAGATCCCTGCACTAGGTAGCCTGATGGTGTCCCTGGGGCAACTGTCCTGCGTGCCCCCTTTCAGATGTTTGCTTGGATCCTGATGAAGGAGTGATATTTCAAAACGCATTGATTAAAAGAGCATTCCTTTGAACGTCCATGTGCATTGGCATCTTCTTACAATTGCAGAGATTCCTCTAAAGGCTGGTTTACATGTAGCAACTTGTGACGTTGCAGCGACCTCGTATCGAAATCGCTGCGTGTGACATGTACCAACGATCCAGGGCCATTTTTCGATCGTTGGTCTCCCGCTGGGCGACCAGCATCGGCGTGTGTGACAAAGGGAGAGAGACCAACGATCAACGACCTCCTAGCGCCACACATTACACACTGGGAGCAGGTAATCAGGGTAAACATCGGGTAACTAAGCGCAGCGCTCTGCTTAGTTACTTGATGTTTTCCCTGGATGCCAGTGTTCTCATTGATCTCTGATCGCTGGTGAGTCTGCCTGTTTGACAGCTCACCAGTGATCAGATATCGATGTTCCAGCGACCCCCATCGTTGGTGGGGTCGCTGGGACATCAATATGTGTAACCTGGGCTTTAAACTCTTTTGAATTTTGCAGCAGCTGTGACATGTTTTTAGGCCAGATTATTGTTGTGTGATTCACAACCGTTCAAGGTGAGAAAAGTTGCTGCTTATGATCCAAGTATATGTCAGATAAGACCCTATAGTGCTTGTATTTCTCCCTAGCCCTTTCTGGTGTTCTAATATTAATATCATAATAAAATTTTATTTATATAGCGCCAACATTTTCCGCAGCACATTACAATTCAGAGGGGACATATACAGACAATATGAGACAATACAAAGTAACAACAATACAAAAACCATGAGGAGTGAGGTCCCTGCTCACAAGCTACAATCTATGAGGAAATATGGGAGGCACAAAAGGTAAATTGTAAAAAGTGCCGTCATATATGGTCCAGCTATCAATATAATAAATAGGGGATTCACGTAACACTACATGAACCAGTCCCCGGTCGGGATCTGTACAAGTACAGATAAAGTGCTGTATTATGCATGGGGGACAGACAGACAGTCTGCAGGCGCTGACAGATGACACAAGAGGCCAGATTTGGAAAAGGGAAGATAGTTAGACAAGTGAGGTGAGGTGATAGGACAGTCTAAAGAGATGCGTTTTTAAGGCTCGCTTAAAACTATTGGTATTGGGAATTAATTGAATTCTTTTTGGTAACCCGTTCCAGAGAATTGGTGCAGCTTGTGAGAAGTCTTGGAGACGGGAGTGGGAGGTTCGGATTGTAGCTGATGTCAGTCTTAGGTCACTTGCGGAGCAGAGGGCATGTGTAGGGTGACAGACAGAGATGAGGGAGGAGATGTAGGGTGGAGCAGAACTGTGGAGGGTTTTGTGGGTGAGAGTGATAATTTTATATTGTACTCTATAGAGAATTAGTAACCAGTGCAATGACTGGCACAGGATAGAGGCATCAGTGAAGCGGTTGGAGGGGAATATGATCCTGGCTGCTGCATTGAGGATGGATTGGAAAGAAGAGGGTTTAGTAAGAGAGAGACCGATTAATAGAGAATTGCAGTAATTCAGGCGAGAATGAATAAGGGCAACAGTAAGGGTACCGTTACACAATGCAATATTGCATGCAATTTCACTGGCAATTTGCTGGTTGCAGTGAAATCATGGACACATTGTTACATTTTCTTGCAGTGTACAAAATGGAACAATGTGTCCATAATTTCACTGCAACCAGCAAATTGCCAGTGAAATTGCATGCAGTATTGCGTAGTGTAACGGTACCCTTAGAGTTTTTACAGAATAAGCAGTAAGAAGAGGTCGAATTCTAGAGATATTTTTGAGGTGTAGGTGACATGAGCGAGAGACCGGATGTGGGGAGTAAAGGATAGATCTGAGTCACATATAACCCCAAGACAGCGGGCTTACTGTTGAGGAGTAATGGTAGAGCCACATACAGAAATGGCAATATTAGGTTTCGGAAGATTAGGAGAGGGAGGAAACACGAGAAGTTCTTGTTTGACAGATTCAGTTTAAGGTAGAGAGAAGACATGATGTTAGAGACAGCAGAGAGACAATCACTGGTATTGTGTATATGGAGGTGAAGAGGTGTATAACTGGGTGTCATCAGCATAGAGATGGTACTGAAAGCCAAATCTACTGATGGTTTGTCCAATGGGAGCAGTGTATAAAGAGAAGAGAAGGGGACGCAGGACTGACCCCTGAGGAACCCCAACCGCAAGGGCAAGTGGAGAGGAAGAGGAGCCGGCGAAAGATACAGTGAAGGAGCGGTCAGAGAGATAGGAGGAGAACCAGCAGAGAGCGGTGTCCTTAACCCCAATAGTGCGGAGCATAGAGAGGAGGAGCTGGTGATCCACCGTATCAAATGCAGCAGAGAGATCCAGGAGGATCAGTAGGGAGTAGTGACCATTAGATTTAGCTGTTAGTAGATCATTAGAGACTTTAGTGAGGGCAGTTTCAGTAGAATGTAAGGAGAGAATTGTCAGAGAGATAGCGGATCGGACAGGAGTGGACCAAGCGTTCCAGGAGTTTAGAGATGAAGGGGAGATTAGACACAGGTTTGTACTTAGCAGGGCACTTCTGGTCGTGGGATGTTTTTTTTGAATAATGGATGAATGCTGCCATGTTTGAAGGAGGAGGGGAAAACACCAGATGAGAGGGAAAGATTAAATATTGTAGTTAGGTGAGATGTGACAGCTGGAGAAAGGGATGGAAGGAGATGTGAGGGAATAGGGTCACTGGTGCAGGTAGTAGGGTGAGAAGATGCAAGGAGTCGGGTGACTTCTTCCTTTGTGACCGTATCAAAGACCGAAAGTGAGTTGGATGAAGTGCAGGAGGGAGGAGAATGCATGATGTTCTGAGGCTGTGAGGAAATTTCCTGTTGTATGTGGTCAATTTTGTCCTTTGTTCTGTAAGCATAACAAACTCTTCACTCGTGCTTTTCTCTCTACAAATTCTGCTGCTTCAATGTATATCTACTCTACACGCACATTTTCAATTTCCTTGTTCCTTGCAGCTCCACATGTACCTGTCAATGTCGATCTGTCTGCTGATATGTCTGTCTGCATATGATGCACCCCAGGACCATGGGGTACTCGGAACCGGGCTGTTAAGCAGTCCTGGGGAGTCACAGGGTCGAGACTCGGCTTACGTGACCCTGGGTTCAGTTCTTCTGTGGGTCCCTGCTGCTTGAAGCTGAGCTGCTGACCTCTCTCGTTCTCTCCTGCATGTGTCAGTATGAGAGGCAGCTCGAGTCCTTTATGAGCCCCACTTCATGGGTGGCTATTCCTGTGCTGTTGATGCTGCTTTGCCTCCGGGCACTTGGTGTAGATGGGGAACTTGGAATTCCCCACCCTCCGGTATTAGCTGCCGGGACGTTATTCCCTGCACAGCCTCGGACTCCAGTGTCCGTTTCTTGGCGCTGTTCCTCTGGGGTGAGCAAGACACCGGTCTGCTTCCTCAGACCCTTGCCTTAGGTCTTTTAGCTAGACTTAGCTCTCCTGGAATGAGCTTAGCACTGCTCAAGTCCACAGGAGGTCTTCCTCAGTACTGCTCCATATTGAACTAACTCCGCCCCAGACCAGAATTTATGGGGGAGCTGCCCTTTACCCGGGTTTAGATCTCCCCCTTCAGGCCTGGAGGCAGAAAGGTGTTGTGTGCTTTGGTTATGCCTGGTGTGAATACCCTCGGTTGTTCTCAGATATGACACCATCACCCGGAGGTGATAATGACATAGTGGCATCTGAACTCTGGCGTGCCACACATACAACTCCATCTTTAACCAATTATTTCCTGGAAGTCCTGGACTGACCATACATTTGCAGTTCCTGACTCTGTGCCCTCTGGTTTTACTTGCTTTGCTTGTCTGACTTCCTGCATGCCAGGCTGTCCAAGTTCTCATGTTGTTTACCTTGAGTTTAAGTCTATCTATCTATCTATCTATCTATCTATCTATCTATCTATCTATCTATCTATCTATCTATCTATCTTTATGTATACAGTGGAAACCAGACGTTTTCCATACACTATATAAAAAGACACATCTGCATGTTTTTCTCACTATCTGATATGAAATCAGAATAAACCTTTCCTGTTTTAGGTCATTTAGGATTATCATAATTATTAATATTTTCCAAATGCCAGAATAATGAGAGAGAGAATGTTTTAAGGCATTTTTATTACTTTCTACAAAGTCACAAGTTTACATACACTAAAATTACTATGCTTTTAAACAAAATGGGACAGTCCATATGATAATGTTGTGTTTGGAAGCTTCTGATAGGTTTATTGCCAACATCTGAGATAATTAGAGACACACCTGTGGATGTATTTCATGCACACCTGAAGCATACTGCTTCTTTGTGTAGCTTCATAATAAAGTCTAAAGATATCAGCCAAGATATCAGGAAGAGAATTGTGGACTTGCACAATTCTGGCTCATCCTTGGGTGCAGTTTCCAGATATCTGAAGATGCCTCGTTCATCTGTACAAACAATTATACGCAAATATAAACAAGATAGAAATGTCCAGCCACCATACAGCTCTGGAAGGTAAGGGGCTCTGTGTCCCAGAGATGAAGGTGCTTTTGTCTGACATGTGCATAGTAACGCAAGAACAAAGACCTTGTGAAGATGGTTGGCGGTGAATCCACAGTGAATCGAGTACTGTATCAACATGGGCTGAAAGGTCACTCTACCAGAAAGAAGCCATTACTCCAAAAGAAACATAAAAAAGCCAGATTAATTTTTGCAAGTGCACACAGGAACAAAGACCTACATTTTTGGAGACTTCCTGTGGTCTGATGAAACTAAATTTGAATTATATGGTCATAATGATTATCGTTATGTTTGGAGGAAAAAGGGAGAAGATTGGAAGCCTAAGAACACCATCCCAACTGTGAAACATGGAGGCGGGAGCCTCATGTTGTAGAGTTGTTTTGCTGCAGGAAGGACTGGTGCACTTCACAAAATAGATGGCAACATGAGGAAAGAAGATTATGTGGCAATACTGAAGCACCATCTCAAGACATCAGCCAGGAAGTTAAAGCTTGGGTGGAAATGGGTCTTCCAAATGGACAATGACCCAAAGCTACTGCCAAACTGGATACAAAGTTGCTTAAGGATAACAAAATCAATGTTTTGGAGCGGCCATCACAAAGCCCTGATCTCAATCGTATTGAAAATATATGGACAAAGCTTAAAAGGCTGCGAGAAAAATGACCTACAGTTACACCAGATCTGTCAGGGGGAATGGGCCCAAATTCCTACCAACTATTGTGAGATGCTTGTGGAAGGATCTAAAACGGTTCACCCAAGTCATGCAGTTTAAGAACAATGGTAGGAAATACTAATGAAATAAAAACTAATGACTTGGCAGAAACATTCTCTCTCATTATTCTGGCATTTTGCAAATATTAATAATTCTGGTAATCCTGATTGAGCTAAAATGGGAAAGCTTTATTCTGATTTCATGTGTCTTTTTATATAGTGTATGGAAGCTTCTGGTTTCATCTCTGTCTATCTCTCTGCCTTCTCGTAGCTGCAGCCTCCATAGTTTACCCTACTTTAGCAAAACTGCGTTTAATTTCTGAAACTTATTTAATCTCCTTCATTGTTGTCAGAGAGGAGAAGTTATTTCGGCTATTAGCATTTTAAACGTCGCTGGTAATGTTAAATATACAGCGTTCTATTACAATTCATTGACTCCTGTGTTATTTATCTGGTATCTGCACTGTACTGCGGCATTAAACCACTCGAGAAGACGAATACCCTGCGCTCTCACACTACGGCAGCTCCGGTAAATTGTCCTGCTTAATCAGACGGCTGCGGAGTTTAACGTGAACGGTTTAGATGGTTTGTATTCACTCCTTAAATTAGGAAGTATCGGAATTGTTGGTGTAAATGTCATTTCATTTATTGCTACATAAACTTTATTATTTTTACATTTTCCTCCGGTTTACCTCTTCAGTGTGGAGACATATTTTACCAATTTAGACTCGAGAAGAAACGATCTGCGGGGATTTTATCTGTGAACTGAGCGGAGATGTGATGAGAGCCTCTGCAGTCATTCCAAGGGAAAACTAACTACATGAGGGACCTGGGAGGACGTTTATGGGGCACCAGCAGACCACTCACACCTGGACACATGCAGCAATCACATACATACTGGATTTATGCTGCACATGCGACAGTTTCATAAGAGATGACATCAGGAATGTGTGACTATATGGCCCATTAAGCCATAATAAGTCCTTTCCCCTCACCCACTGTATCCTCCCCCATCCCTTGTAGACTGTGAGCCCCAGCAGGCAGGGTCCTCTCTCCTCACCTACTGTATCCTCACACATCCCTTGTAGACTGTGAGCCCTCGTGGGCAGGGTCCTCTGCCCTCACCTACTGTATCCTCACCCCTCCCTTGTAGACTGTGAGCCCTCGTGGGCAGGGACTTCTCACCTACTGTATTCTCACCCATCCCTTGTAGACTGAGCCCCAGCAGGCAGGGTCCTCTCTCCTCACCTACTGTATCCTCCCCCATCCCTTGTAGACTGTGAGCCCTCGTGGGCAGGGTCCTCTCTCCTCACCTACTGTATCCTCACCCATCCCTTGTAGACTATGAGCCCTCATGGGCAGGGTTCTCTTTCCTCACCTACTGTATCCTCACACATCCCTTGTAGACTGTGAGCCCTCACAGGCAGGTTCTTCTCTCCTCACCTACTGTATCCTCACCCATCCCTTGTAGACTGTGAGCCCTCGTGGGCAGGGTCCTCTCTCACCTACTGTATCCTCACACATCCCTTGTAGACTGTCAACCCTCGCAGGCAGGGTCCTCTCTCCTCACCTACTGTATCCTCACCCATCCCTTGTAGACTGTGAGCTCTCGCGGGCAGCATCCTCTCTCCTTACCTACTCTATCCTCACCCATCCCTTGTAGACTGTGAGCCCTCACAGGCAGGTTCTTCTCTCCTCACCTACTGTATCCTCATCCATCCCTTGCAGACTGTGAGCCCTCGTGGGCAGGGTCCTCTCTCCTCACCTACTGTATCCTCACCCATCCCTTGTAGACTGTGAGCCCTCGTGGGCAGAGTCCTCTCCCCTCACCTACTGTGTCCTCACCCATCCCTTGTAGACTGTGAGCCCTCGTGAGCAGGGTTCTCTCTCCCAACCTACTGTATCCTCACATCCCTTGTAGACTGTGAGCCCTCACAGGCAGGTTCTTCTCTCCTCACCTACTGTATCCTCATCCATCCCTTGCAGACTGTGAGCCCTCGTGGGCAGGGTTCTCTCTCCTCACCTACTGTATCCTCATCCATCCCTTGTAGACTGTGAGCCCTCGCAGGCAGGGTCCACGCTCCTCACCTACTGTATTTACATCATCCATTGTAGACTGTGAGCCCTCACGCGTAAGGTTCTCCTCACCTACTGTATCCTCACCCATCCCTTGTAGACTGTGAGCCCCAGCATGCAGGGTCCTCTCTCCTCACCTACTGTATCCTCACCCATCCCTTGTAGACTGTGAGCCCTCACGGGTAAGGTTCTCTCTCCTCACCTACTGTATCCTCATCCATCCCTTGTAGACTGTGAGCCCTCGTGGGCAGGGTCCTCTCTCCTTCTGTACCTGTCTGTGCCTTGTATTGGTCATGTTTATTGTACTTGTCTATGTATGCCCATATTTCACATGTAAAGCGCCATGGAATAAAGGGCACTATAATAATAATAATAATAATTAATAGTAATGATAATAATAATAATAATAATAATAATAAATAGTAATAATAATAAATAATAGTAATAATAATCAACCAACTAATACCCACTCCTTATCTACCCAATAATTAAACACTCGCCACAGCAACCCCATATATTGAACCAAAAATATCATATATCATAAATTAACATCCTTAATTTCCTGCAAAAAACAGAATGGAGGGTCCCAACCATTTACTTAAGCCCAACCAAATTGCTCCTCCCTCTTCCACCTGCCGCACCGCTGTGTGGGGGCTTTGGATATCATGCTGTGCGTGGGTCACTGTGGTTGTGTAATATTTTGTGTGGGGGATTTTAGGGCATTATACAATGTGAGAGTTTTGAGGGGCATCATACTCTTTGTTGAAAGGCTAATGTGGGGACAGTAACCCGCCCCAGGGCCGTGGGGTACGCGTTTACGGGCGTTGATTTACTGGGGATTTCACGGGCGGCCTGTGCCCGGACCCATAGCCCTGGCGGTTGCTGAAAAAGGGGTTAAAATAAAAAATAAAAATAGATTGTGACACCACCTACAGTTTCCGGTAATGATACCGGTGCTGTGGGACAGTCCTCCAGGGTGATGGGGGTGCATCAAGATGGTTACACTCTGGTTACGGTTTGGCGGCTCGGGATAAACGCCTGCACTGCTCTCGGAGCCGGTTCTCGGTTCCTGCACTGGGTCCCTTTGGCCGGTGGTCATACCGGCCTGGATCCGGGTGCATCTCAACATACTAGGATCTCCTTTCTTCCTCAATGGCTTCTCTGCTGCTCGACTCCTCGCTCCCCACAGGAGCTCACCTCAGCTCTACCCACCTAAGCTCCTCCCACCGGGACCAGTTCCCAAGCAACGGGTTAACCCATTGGTCCCCTGGTCTAAGGTGTGTGGATGCGTGAGATGAGGGTCCCTTATGTGACATCCCATGTTTCCTGGCCACAGGGATACCACACACTCTCTTGTGGGTGCAGTACCCCTACATGGCGTCCCGGCCAGTGGGTGCCACAACAGCATACTGTGAGAGGGGATTTTGGGCATCATGTTATATCTGGGGGTGTTATACTGTGTGTTTGGGGGTCAATGAAGGAGCATCGTACTATTTATTGGAGGGGCAATGTGGTGTCCTCATACTATGTGATGATTTCACATCCCCCCCTGTCCTGGCTATGGCCCCTATGCTGCTGCCCATAGTAAAATAAAAAAACTTTACTCACCTTCTCCAGCGCTGTTCTCCTGGTGTCTCCCTGCTTGCCGCTGTGATCGGGCACGCAGAGATGATGTCACTCTGCTGTGCCGATCACATGACCAGCATTACCAGAAAGTGGAGAAGCGCAGCGGCAGGAGAGAGACCTGGAGGACACCACTGGAAAAGGAAAATAAAGTGTTTTTTATTTTACTATAGGCAGCAGCATGGGCGCCATAGCCAGGGGGGGGGATGTGCCAGCAATAGGAGACATGTGCCAGTAGTAGGGGACGTGTGCCACGACAGGGGGACGTGTGCCAACAATAGGAGACCTGTGCCAGTAGTAGGGGACGTGTGCCAGCAATAGGAGACCTGTGCCAGCACAGGGAGCCATAACCGGGACAGGGGGGGCATGTGCCAGCAATAGAAGACCTGTGCCAGCAATAGGGGATGTGTGCCAGCAATAGGAGACCTGTGCCAGCAATAGGGGACGTGTGCCATGACAGGGGGGCATGTCCCAGCAATAAGAGACCTGTGCCAGCAATAGGGGACGTGTGCCAGCACAGGGGGACATGTGCCAGCAATAGGAGACCTGTGCCAGCAATAGGGGACGTGTGCCATCAATAGGAGACCTATGCCAGCAATAGGGGACGTGTGCCAGCACAGCGGGACGTGTGCCATCAATAGGGAATGTGTGCCAGTACAAGGGGGCTATATCCAATATAAGGGGCCATATCCAGATTAAGGGGGCTAATTTTAGGATGGGGGGGCTATATCCCAGGATGAGGGATCATGTACCAGGATGAGGAGGCTATGAGGGACATATACCCTATATGATTTGTTAGATGGACACTGGCATTATAAGATGGACCTCACCTAACATTGAAAATTATTTTTTTCTCTTTTCCTTCACCAAATTTGGGGGTGCGTCTTATAATCAGGTGCGTCTTATAAAGCGAAAAACACGGTATACGTCTGAAGCTCCAGAGATAGTACAATCCATACAAAAGAAGAAACTGCTCACTCCACTTCTAGTTTGTTAAATTTCCATTAAAAAATTAATTGCATCCAAGTGTATCTGTTGACGTGTTTAGACATCACAAGTCTTAATCTCCCAGAAAATTATTGCAATTACAGATGTTTTGTCGTTCACATGTTTATTTCCTTTGTGTTGGAAGAAAACAACAAAAAAATGATAAAAAAGACAAATTAGACATAATCTCATATAAAGCCCCCAAAGTGGGTCAAACTAAATCGTTGGCACCTTTCCAAAATTGTGCGTAAACAGCTTTGTTTCTAGCATGTGGCGCTCAACCACACTCACCTGTGGCAAGATACAGGTGTGGGCAATATAGAATCACACCAGATAAATACTGTAGGTGAGAAACTTCAGGAGTGATGGACACAGCGGATTAGCTGATTACACTGGACACTATTCCAGACAGTCTTAAATTCATCTCAGCAACCAGAATGCCTTGTTTAACTTTCATTAAATTATATAATGTAGAAACCTACCAGAGTACCCCCCAATTGCTAATATCTCTTTGTGAATAGATGAGACAAAATAGAGCTTTCTGGTAAAGTGAATCATTCTACTGCTTAACGAAAACAGAATGACGCTACAAAGAAAAGAGCACAGGACCTACAGTCACATATGGGGGAGGTCAGAGAAAACAGCACAGGACCTACAGTCACATATGAGGGAGGTCAGAGAAAAGAGCACAGGACCTACAGTCACATATGAGGGAGGTCAGAGAAAAGAGCACAGGATCTACAGTCACATATGAGGGAGGTCACAGAAAAGCGCAGGACCTACAATCACATATGGAGGAGGTCAGAGAAAAGAGCACAGGATCTACAGTCACATATGAGGGAGGTCAGAGAAAAGAGCACAGGACCTACAGTCACATATGAGGGAGGTCAGAGAAAAGAGCACAGGACCTACAGTCACATATGGGGGAGGTCAGAGAAAAGAACACAGGTCTTACAGTCACATATGGGGGAGGTCAGAGAAAAGAGCACAGGACCTACAGTCACATATGGAGGAGGTCAGAGAAAAGAGCACAGGACCTACAGCCACATAAGGGGGAGGGCAGAGAAAAGAACATAGGAACTACAGTCACATATGGTGGAAGACAGAGCAAAGAACACTGGGCCTACAGTCACATATGGGGTAGGTTAGAGAAAAGAACACAGAAACTACAGTCACATATGGAGGGGATGTGGTCAGAGAAAAGAGCACAGGACCTACAGTCACATATGGGTGAGGTCAGAGAGAAGAGCACAGGATCTACAGTCACATATGGGGAGGTCAGAGAAAAGAGCACAGGACCTACAGTCACATATGAGGGAGGTCAGAGTAAAGCGCAGGACCTACAATCACATATGGGGGGGTCAGAGAAAAGAGCACAGGACCTACAATCACATATGGGGGAGGTCAGAGAAAAGAGCACAGGACCTACAGTCACATATGGGGAAGGTCAGAGAAAAGAGCACAGGACCGACAGTCACATATGGGGGAGGTCAGAAAAAAGAGCACAGGACCTACAGTCACATATGAGGGAGGTCAGAGAAAAGAGCACAGGATCTACAGTCACATATGGGGAGGTCAGAGAAAAGAGAACAGGACCTACAGTCACATATGGGGGAGGTCAGAGAAAAGAGCACGGGACCTACAGTCACATATGGCGGAGGGCAGAGAAAAGAGCACAGGACCGACAGTCACATATGGGGGAGGTCAGAAAAAAGAGCACAGGACCTACAGTCACATATGAGGGAGGTCAGAGAAAAGAGCACAGGATCTACAGTCACATATGAGGGAGGTCAGAGAAAAGAGCACCGGACCTACAGTCACATATGAAGGAGGTCAAAAGAAAAGAGCACAGGACCTTCAGTCACATATGGGGGAGGCAGAGAAAAGACCTCAGGACCGACAGTCTTATATGGGGGAGGTCAGAGAAAAGAACACAGGAACTACAGTCACATATGGTGGAGGACAGAGCGAAGAACACTGGGCCTACAGTCACATATGGGGTAGGTTAGAGAAAAGAGCACAGGTCCTACAGTCACATATGGGGGAGGTCAGAGAGAAGAGCACAGAACCTACAGTTACATATGGGGGAGGTCAGAGAAAAGAGCACAGGATCTACAGTCACATATGGGGAGGTCAGGGAAAAGAGCACAGGACCTACAGTCACATATGAGGGAGGTCAGAGTAAAGCGCAGGACCTACAATCACATATGGGGAAGGTCAGAGAAAAGAGCACAGGACCTACAGTCACATATGAAGGAGGTCAGAGAAAAGAGCACTGGACCTACAGTCACATATGAGGGAGGTCAGAGAAAAGAGCACAGGACCTACAATCACATATGGGGGAGGTCAGAGAAAAGAGCACAGGACCTACAGTCACATATGGGGGAGGTCAGAGAAAAGAATACAGGACCTACAGTCACATATGGAGGAGGTCAGTGAAACAAACACAGGGTCTACAGTCACATATGGGGGAGGTCAGAAAAAAGAGCATAGGATCTACAGTCACATATGGGGAGGCCAGAGAAAAGAGCACAGGACTTACAGTCACATATGAGGGAGGTCACAGAAAAGCGCAGGACCTACAATCACATATGGGGAGGTCAGAGAAAAGAGAACAGGACCTACAGTCACATATGGGGGAGGTCAGAGAAAAGAGCACAGGACCTACAGTCACATATGGCGGAGGGCAGAGAAAAGAGCACAGGACCGACAGTCACATATGGGGGAGGTCAGAAAAAAGAGCCCAGGACCTACAGTCACATATGAGGGAGGTCAGAGAAAAGAGCACTGGACCTACAGTCACATATGGGGAGGTCAGAGAAAAGAGCACAGGTCCTACAGTCACATATGGAGGAGGTCAGAGAAAAGAGCACAGGATCTACAGTCACATATGAGGGAGGTCAGAGAAAAGAGAACAAGACCTACAGTCACATATGAAGGAGGTCAGAGAAAAGAGCACTGGACCTACAGTCACATATGAGGGAGGTCAGATTAAAGCGCAGGACCTACAATCACAAATGGAGGAGGTCAGAGAAAAGAGCACAGGACCTACAATCACATATGGGGGAGGTCAGAGAAAAGAGCACAGGACCTACAGTCACATATGGGGGAGGTCAGAGAAAAGAATACAGGACCTACAGTCACATATGGAGGAGGTCAGTAAAACAAACACAGGGTCTACAGTCACATATGGGGGAGGTCAGAAAAAAGAGCACAGGATCTACAGTCACATATGGGGAGGCCAGAGAAAAGAGCACAGGACTTACAGTCACATATGAGGGAGGTCACAGAAAAGCGCAGGACCTACAATCACATATGGAGGAGGTCAGAGAAAAGAGCACAGGACCTACAGTCACATATGGGGGAGGTCAGAGAAAAGAGCACAGGACCTACAGTCACATATGGCGGAGGGCAGAGAAAAGAGCACAGGACCGACAGTCACATATGGGGGAGGTGAGAAAAAAGAGCCCAGGACCTACAGTCACATATGAGGGAGGTCAGAGAAAAGAGCACTGGACCTACAGTCACATATGGGGAGGTCAGAGAAAAGAGCACAGGTCCTACAGTCACATATGGAGGAGGTCAGAGAAAAGAGCACAGGATCTACAGTCACATATGGGGGAGGTCAGAGAAAAGAGCACCGGACCTACAGTCACATATGGAGGAGGTCAGAGAAAAGAGCACAGGACCTTCAGTCACATATGGGGGAGGCAGAGAAAAGACCTCAGGACCGACAGTCTCATATGGGGGAGGTCAGAGAAAAGAACACAGGAACTACAGTCACATATGGTGGAGGACAGAGCGAAGAACACTGGGCCTACAGTCACATATGGGGTAGGTTAGAGAAAAGAGCACAGGTCCTACAGTCACAAATGGGGGAGGTCAGAGAGAAGAGCACAGAACCTACAGTTACATATGGGGGAGGTCAGAGAAAAGAGCACAGGATCTACAGTCACATATGGGGAGGTCAGGGAAAAGAGCACAGGACCTACAGTCACATATGAGGGAGGTCAGAGTAAAGCGCAGGACCTACAATCACATATGGGGAAGGTCAGAGAAAAGAGCACAGGACCTACAGTCACATATGAAGGAGGTCAGAGAAAAGAGCACTGGACCTACAGTCACATATGAGGGAGGTCAGAGTAAAGCGCAGGACCTACAATCACATATGGAGGAGGTCAGAGAAAAGAGCACAGGACCTACAATCACATATGGGGGAAGTCAGAGAAAAGAGCACAGGACCTACAGTCACATATGAGGGATGTCAGAGAAAAGAATACAGGACCTACAGTCACATATGGGGGAAGTCAGTGAAACGAACACAGGGTCTACAGTCACATATGGGGGAGGTCAGAAAAAAAGCACAGGATCTACAGTCACATATGGGGAGGCCAGAGAAAAGAGCACAGGACTTACATTCACATATGAGGGAGGTCACAGAAAAGCGCAGGACCTACAATCACATATGGAGGAGGTCAGAGAAAAGAGCACAGGACCTACAGTCACATATGGGGGAGGTCAGAGAAAAGAGCACAGGACCTACAGTCACATATGGCGGAGGGCAGAGAAAAGAGCACAGGACCGACAGTCACATATGGGGGAGGTGAGAAAAAAGAGCCCAGGACCTACAGTCACATATGAGGGAGGTCAGAGAAAAGAGCACTGGACCTACAGTCACATATGGGGAGGTCAGAGAAAAGAGCACAGGTCCTACAGTCACATATGGAGGAGGTCAGAGAAAAGAGCACAGGATCTACAGTCACATATGGGGGAGGTCAGAGAAAAGAGCACCGGACCTACAGTCACATATGGAGGAGGTCAGAGAAAAGAGCACAGGACCTTCAGTCACATATGGGGGAGGGCAGAGAAAAGACCTCAGGACCGACAGTCTCATATAGGGGAGGTCAGAGAAAAGAACACAGGAACTACAGTCACATATGGTGGAGGACAGAGCGAAGAACACTGGGCCTACAGTCACATATGGGGTAGGTTAGAGAAAAGAGCACAGGTCCTACAGTCACATATGGGGGAGGTCGGAGAGAAGAGCACAGAACCTACAGTTACATATGGGGGAGGTCAGAGAAAAGAGCACAGGATCTACAGTCACATATGGGGAGGTCAGGGAAAAGAGCACAGGACCTACAGTCACATATGAGGGAGGTCAGAGTAAAGCGCAGGACCTACAATCACATATGGGGAAGGTCAGAGAAAAGAGCACAGGACCTACAGTCACATATGAAGGAGGTCAGGGAAAAGAGCACTGGACCTACAGTCACATATGAGGGAGGTCAGAGTAAAGCACAGGACCTACAATCACATATGGAGGAGGTCAGAGAAAAGAGCACAGGACCTACAATCACATATGGGGGAAGTCAGAGAAAAGAGCACAGGACCTACAGTCACATATGGGGGATGTCAGAGAAATGAATACAGGACCTACAGTCACATATGGGGGAAGTCAGTGAAACGAACACAGGGTCTACAGTCACATATGGGGGAGGTCAGAGAAAAGAGCACAGGATCTACAGTCACATATGGGGAGGTCAGAGAAAAGAGCACAGGACCTACAGTCACATATGGGGGAGGTAAGAGAAGAGAGCACAGAACCTAGTCACATATGGAGGAGGTCAGAGAAAAAAACAAAGGACCTACAATCACATATGGGGGAGGTCAGAGAAAAGAGCACAGGGTCTACAGTCTCATATGGAGGAGGTCAGAGAAAAGAGCACAGGACCTACAGTCACATACGGGGGAGGTCAGAGAAAAGTGCACAGAACCTACAGTCACATATGGGGAAGGTCAGAGAAAAGAACACACGACCTACAGTCACATATGGGGGAATTCAGTGAAAAGAACACAGGGTCTACAGTCATATATGGGCGAGGTCAGAGAAAAGAGCACAGGACCTACAGTCACATATGGGGGAGTTCAGTGAAAAGAACACAGGGTCTACAGTCACATATGGGGGAGGTTAGAGAAAAGAGCACAGGACCTACAGTCACATATAGGGTAGGTCAGAAAAAAGAACAGAGGAACTACAGTCACATATGGAGGGGGGTGGTCAGAGAAAAGAGCACAGGTCCTACAGTCACATATGGGGGAGGTCAGAGAAAAGAGCACAGGACCTACAGTTACATATGGGGGAGGTAAGAGAAAAGAGCACAGAACCTAGTCACATATGGGGGAGGTCAGAGAAAAGAGCAGAGGACCTACAGTCACATATGGGGGAGGTCAGAAAAAAGAGCACAGGATCTACAGTCACATATGGGGGAGATCAGAGGAAAGAGCACAGGACCTACAGTCGCATATGCGGAAGGTCAGAGTGGTTTTGGGCTGTTTTGCTGCCTCTGGCACTGGGGGCCTTGACTGTCTGCAAGACATCATGAAATCTACAGATAGCAAAGGTTTTTGGGTGGCAATGTAGAGCCCAGTGTCAGAAAGATGGGGGCATCCTAGATCATGGGCCTTCCAGGAGGACATTGATGTAAGAGGATCAGAATTGTTGTCACCCTGTCATCCAAGGAATAACTTGCGTTTTGCAATTGCATTTATAAACTGTATTTCATAATATGTATGTAGCCCTCTACTGGTTAAAGGTGAAGGCTGCTCCCTAAACCCTGTTAGCTAAACAAGGTTTTTAGTTGTGAGTGTTCCTTGAGGGAGGGGCTTATTAAATGAAGGTGTTTGTAACGTGTAGAGCAGAAGAGTCCCTCAATAGGAGATTGTATCAGGGATTAAATTGTTCAGACCCAGAGGGTCACTCTAAGATTTGGCGCACCATTTGGAACATGGAGTAGAACCTCAGTAAAGTGTGTTCCCTCGGTGTTGGTACCTGACATTTGTCCCGGCAAATACCCGTACATCGACTGTACCCTCCGGCATAGGTTTGGTGGGTCCTAAGCAACACATTCAAAGACAGATGGATCTCCATTGTGAACATGGTGAAGGAATCTAGCGGTTCCCTGGTGGTCCTGTGGACATGTCCCTATGAGCGACGTAGGGATAGAACCGACTAAAGACTTTTTAAATTCATGACATGCAACGATGACTCTAAGTGAGTCAGGAGGCACTGGGATCAGAGGAGAAGCCTGAAGGCAAATATGTTATTGTAAATAGCCCACCCTCAACCCTCATGATTAACTGTTTTATTAAACAAAAATTAAAACCTGGTCAGGACGCCACGAAGGGTACTGCACCCAGACCACAGTTTGTAGTAACCCTTTGATCAGGGACTGGGATGTTAATCAGGGACCCTCACCACACGCATCCACACACCTTAGGTCAGGGCACCAATAGGTTAATCTGTTGCTAGGGATCCGGTCCTGGGGGGAAGAGCTTAGGTGGAAAAGTGGAGAGCGGGAAAGTCAGTCAGGAGTCGTTGGAGGGAAACTCTCCAGGTAGCGCAGTGGAGGGCACCTCAGGAGAGTTGGCCTGGGAACCGAAGGGAATCCTAGAGTGTCAGCTAATGCACGAATCTGTGCCAGTACGTCTACCGGACAGAGGGATGCAGTCCGACCGGCTTCGAGGAGGTGCAAGTGTTCATCCCTGAGCCGCAGAAACCGTACAGCATGCACCTCTTTAAAGGTTGCGGTATCCCCGGCATAATTCCCCTAAGGCCCAGTGTAGGATCGAGGAGGCCCGGAGAGCGATAGACTCCAGGAGGGAGCCCAGAGGCAAAGACTCCAAGAGAAGGCACAGAGGTGACGACTCCACACCGGAGGCTCCGAGGGCGTCAGACTCCGTAAGGATCCACGGGGACCGGTGGTGGGCTCGGTGCGCGGGAATGTAAGTGATCCAGTCAACAGGGTAGGAGGTACTCGAATACTGGTGGTTACTTCGGTGGGGGAGCACAGCTGGTCGGTTCCTGGTTCCATGGCGGGGGTGGGGGTGATGATGATGGGGGAATTGGTATTGTGACGCCACCTGTGTTACCTGGTAATAGGGTTACCAGCGCTGCGGCCGGTCGCTGAGGTGATGGGAAGGCAGCTTTGGGTAGTACAGCTCCCCACAGGTGGAGCTTTACCTCAGGGCAGCGGGTTGGATGAGGGGAGTAGTAGTAGCGGTTCTGCGATGAACGCTGCAGGTGGCGGTGGGGAAGGAGGCACACATACACAATTGTATTTGCTTCAGTACCTTTTTTACTGATGTCCGGTAACAGGTACGGTCCAAGGAGGGTAACCAGGTTTCGATGCAGCTTGGGATGTTCACCTTGGAAAGTTGTGAGGCCTCCTTTATTAGTGTGTGCAGTGATTGGGGTAAGCTCTGCCTGTAGCTGAACCTGCCGCTGTTTCTCCCTCTCAGGGTGCTGTTCCACAATCGACAATGAGGACCTTTCTGTGGGAACCCTATTCTCTGCTTAGGTCCCCGGTCCTATGCGTGGTCAGGTTTGGAGTCTTCTACTTGTTACTTCAAGGGGAATAGATCCTCCTGGTCTGTCTGGGCTTTTCCTGCTACAGTCGATTATTAGCAGTTGCGGACTCCGGTGGCCGGGTACCTAAAGGGTTCACAAGTCTGTTCCCTTCTTCTTACTTCTCCCACTGGCCTCCGTCCCTAGGGCTCAGCACAGCTGGGTCAGTATCCCCTGGTTCAGGGCCTGGCTTGGCCCCAGCAACCAGCTCCTTCACTGCTGTTCTCTCCACTGCTCACTGCAGACAAACTGACTCCTCCCTTCAGGCCTGGGTCTTTATAGGGGATCTGGCTTAAGGACAGCCAGTGGGGCTCCCCATCCAGGTCTGGGGTGGAAGGTGTTGGATGCTGTGTGTGTCAAGGTGTACATCCCTCCGTGTACCGGTGGGTCCTGTGGCAATCCCCCGCAGGGGTGCCACATAAGGACCGATACAAGGCAAAGTAGGCACATCACGGACGGTCTCCTATGAAACATCCTAATCCTCTGGTGACTACCCAGGCCAGCCGTAACCGTGAACTGTGTGCGTAAAGAACTGTTTTGCTGCCTGAGTCGCCAGTAAAACCCGGTTCAGAGTCTAACCGTGTGGTGTGGTTATTGCTTGTGCCGGAGGAGCCATACTACTGCTCACCAAGTCAGCCTGCAGCTCCACCTGACGAGCCGCTTACCTCTGTGAATTCTCCCATTACTGCCCTGGGGATCCCGCTCCACCTACGGGGAGCGTCACCATCTAGCTGCCCCATCCATCATCCCCGGAGGTCTGCAGCAGCGCCGGTATCATTATCGGTCAACATGGGTGGCGTCACAAACTTTCTTTTATTTATATTTTATTCCCTCTTTAAGCAACCACCAGGGACACGGGCCCGGGCACACCCGTGACTACCCCTTTTATTAATGTTCTGGACCGGGTACCCCAAGGCCATGGGGTGGGTCACTCAGCCAGACCGGGACTGCGCTGCCTCGTCCTCTACTACTGCGGGCCTCTGCCTCCAGCGACTCAACAATGATCCCAAACATAAGGAGTCCCCAGAAATGGATGAAGAGATCTGAAGTGGCAGCAATGAGTCCGGATCTAAATCTCATTGATCCCCTGCGGAGACATCTGAGAATTGGGAGAAGAGGAGAGACCGGGAGCAGAAGAAGAGGAGAAACTCCAGGAGAAGAAGAAGCTTGTGGAGGTTATAGGAGGCGGCTGATTGCAGGATTTATTCCAAAGAGGGAAACCAAATATTAAGATGGGGCCAACTATTGTGTCCGGGGCATTTTTGGAGTTTTGTGTGAAATTTTGTCCAAATGGCCTTTTTCCCTCAGTATTTTATGTGCTGTTCCAATACACACAAAGGAAATAAACCTGTGTATAACAAAACCTGGGGAATTGTGATAACTCTCTGGGAGAAAAACTTTATTTTCTGGAACAATTTCAAGGGGGCCGACACTGTCGGCCATGACTGTATTGCAATATATACAGGCAATAAAGAGAGGGAAACCCATACACAAGTGCAGCTCAATGAATTAGAATATCATAAAAAAGTTCATTTATTTCAGTAATTCAATAAAAAAAGTGAAACCCATATATTATATAGAGTCATTACACACAGAGGGATCTATTTCATGTGTTTATTTCTGTTAATGTTGATGATTATGGCTTACAGCCAATGAAAACCCAAAGGTCACTATCTCAGATAATTAAAGTAGGGAGGTTGAAGGGTCTGAGAGTTAAAATATGACCTAAATAGGTATCAGAGGCTTCACCTTGTGTGATTGTGAGAGTCACAACCACTATAAAAGCAGATCACGGCTGCTGCAGTCCCCAGCGTGGTGCATATAGAGTAAGGAGGATGAAGGGTTAAACACCACGCTGCCATATTCCACGAGACATCAAAGAGTGAATATAATACTGATTTATTAGTCATCGCGTTTCTGGCCTTTTCCTCAGGACAAATCTATATCATATTGCCATGTGTCTGGGAGCCCTGACACGCATTGACTAATAAATCAGTATTAAATTAAGGCAGCACGGTCTTTAACCCTTCATCCTCCCTACTTTAATTTTCTGAGATAATGACCTTTGGGTTTTCATTGGCTGTAAATCATAATCATCAACATTAACAGAAATAAACACATGAAATAGATCCCTCTGTGTGTAATGAATCTATGTAATATATGTGTGGCACTTTATGTATTGCGTTACTGAAATAAAGTCACTTTTTGATGGTATTCTAATTCACTGAGATGCTATTGTTTATTAGCAAACAGGCACATTGGTATATAGTTCATGGTAATGTTTACCCTTGGTATAGGTCCCCACTAAGTATTGGTAGGTGATCGCCAGGTCGGGTTGGTATACATGTATACAGTATGTGCTTCTAGTTAGTGTAGGATTGGTGATATCGGATTATCTCTCCAACTGTCCGACCAAGCGTGGAGCAGAGTCTCTCACCCCCATGTGGACTGGAGAGGTACTGCACCACCCCTTTAAGTTGAAAACCCATTTAGGATATTAATGGTTTTTAAAAAGTGTGACTATAATAAAATCACATTATCCGCCCCCTTCCTTAGTTAGAAATAATTGGGTCATAAAAAAAAAAAGTTTAAGTGCCTTCGTTTTAAAACGACAGGTGCACTTTAAGACTTTGCCGACCGGATAATAAGACACATTTATGATATGCTTCTCTATTATCAGTATTTCATGTATGACAGATCGGAGATCATTGCTTTCTGCATAATTGCGCACTTCTTCTCAAAGGTTTTATTGTACCGTATGAATGTTGCCATAATACCGACAACATAAAATCTTTAATTAAACCATTGCTGGTTATTTCAATGGGACATTGCATTATTAATGTGTGCATAATTAGGCATTGTATTTTAAAATATCACATCCAATTATTTGGCCATGTGCTTGGGTTGGTAATTTTCTGGGGTTCCAAGCATATCTTTGATTTACTCTACAGCTGGCACTGGATGATTATACTCAGGCTTTGCCAATTCATTTGCTCTAGGAAATAAAGCAAGCATGTCAATCTATTATCTACGGATTCTTGAGTCTTATTGTATCCAAAGAAAATAGAAAGATAAAAGTCCTGGATCGTTTTCTATCATTATGAATTTCCAGAAACGAGCAAAGTCTGAAATTTCTTAACAATGATTTTTTTTTTCATAAAGAACATGTTTTAATTGGCCGGTAAAGTCAACTTTGACCCCACATACAGTTACTGGAAGAAATGAAAAATATCCAAAATCTGTATTAGGGTCACACACTCCGACTATCAAACTCAACCCACAATCTATTGAAAGACTAGTGCATGCCCTCATCATCTTCCACCTTGACTACTGCAACCTCCTCCTCTGTGGCCTCCCTACTAACACCCTTGCACCTCTCCAATTTGTCCTTAACTCCGCTGCCCGACTAATCCACCTCTCTTCTCACTATTCCTCTACTTCTCCCCTCTGCAAATCCCTTCACTGGCTCCCAATACCCCAGCATATCCAATTCAAACTACTAACATTGACTTACAAAGCCATTTACCATTTGTATGCCCCATATATCTCTTAACTGATCTCCCAATATCATCCAACTCGTAATCTTCGATCCTCCCAAGGCCTCCTCCTTTCCTCCACACTTGTACGTCCTACAAGACATTGCCCTAGCATCCCAATAATCTGGAACTCTGCACCCCAACACGTCCGACTATCCACTAGACTCAGAACTTTAAAGCAGAACCTGAAAACTCATCTCTTTAGAAAAGCCTGCAGCCTGCAATGACTCTACCACCACTGGATGTGGCACCCCACCACCACTGGACCTGGAGCCCTCCATCATCTGACCTGGCGCTCCACCGACTCCGGACGTGATGCTCCACCTCCACTGGATGTGTCGCTCTATCACCACCGGAGCTGGTACTCCACCACCATTGGAGCCGGCGCTCCACCACCACCGGGGCTGACCCAACCTACTCTATCCCTCCCCATTACCGCATGGAATATAAGTCCGCAAGGGCAGGGTCTTCACCCCTCTATTCCAGACTGTCACTGTTAGTTTGTTCATTGTATTTTTCACTTGTTTTGAATGTAACCCTTTCTCATGTACAGCACCATGGAATCAATGGTGTTCTATCAATAAATAATAATATATATCATAATAATAACAACATACTGGACAGCCTTGTTCTATACAAGAGATACTTGGCCCAGTATGGCTTCATAAGTTACCCACTGCAGTGGTATAGTTATTACATACATATGGCATGGGTAGAGTTGAGCAAATCTCCTAACATTTGATTCCAGAAGATGAGCCCAATTTGGTGGGACAGACGGGTCAATTCGATTCAAATCAATTCTGCCGAAAATTGATTCTGACAAGTAGGAGTTAAGAATAATTGTACACTCAATGAAACAAAACTGAAAGGGAGAAGATACAGATTAGATATATAAAAAACTTTTTGAAAGTGAGGGGGATCAATGAGTGCAACAGGCGACCACTAGAGGTGGCGAGTTCCCCTTCAATGGAAGTCTTCAGAGGCTGGACGGACATCTGTCTGGGATGAGTAAGTGAATCCTGCTTTAAGCAAGGGGTTGGACCAGATGACTCAGGAGGATCCTCCAACTTTACCTTTCTGTGATTCTATGATTCATACTCAAGTATACAGTCATGGTCAAAAGTTTTGAGAATGATACAAATATTAATTTTTACAAAGTCTACTGCTTCAGTTTTTCTAATGGCAATTTGCATATACTCCAGAATGTCATAAAGAGTGATCAGCTTAACAGCAATTACCTGCAAAGTCAATATTTGCCTAGAAAATTAACTTTAACCCCCACAACACATTTCAACATCATTGCAGTCCTGCCTTAAAAGGAGTAGCTAACATCGTTTTAGTGATTGTTCCATTAACAAAGATGTGGGTATTGATAAGGACAGGACTGGCGATCAATCAGTCATGATTGAGTAAGAATGACACTACTGGACACTTTAAAAGGAAGCTGGTGCTTGGTATAATTGTTTCTCTTCAGTTAACCATGATTATCTCTAAAGAAACACGTGCAGCCATCATTGCACTGCACAAAAATGGCCTAACAGGGAAGAGTATCGCAGCTAGAAAGATTGCACCTCAGTCAACAATCTATCGCATCATCAAGAACTTCAAGGAGAGCGCTTCCATTGTTGTCAAAAAGGCTCCAGGGCGCCCAAGAAAGAACAGCAAGTGCCAGGACCGTATCTTAAAACTGTTTCAGCTGCAGGATGGGACTACCAGCAGTGCCGAGCTTGCTCAGGAATGGCAGCAGGCTGGTGTGAGGGCTTCTGCACGCACTGTGAGTCTGCGGAGAATCTTTGAGCAAGGCCTGGTTTCAAGAAGGGCAGCAAAGAAGCCACTTCTCTCCAGAAAAAACATCAGGGACCGACTGATATTCTGCAAAAGGTACAGGGAGTGGACTGCTGAGGACTGGGGGAAAGGTACAGGGAGTGGACTGCTGAGGACTGGGGGAAAGGTACAGGGAGTGGACTGCTGAGGACTGGGGGAAAGGTGCAGGGAGTGGACTGCTGAGGACTGGGGGAAAGGTACAGGGAGTGGACTGCTGAGGACTGGGGGAAAGGTACAGGGAGTGGACTGCTGAGGACTGGGGGAAAGGTACAGGGAGTGGACTGCTGAGGACTGGGGTAAAGGTACAGGGAGTGGACTGCTGAGGACTGGGGGAAAGGTACAGGGAGTGGACTGCTGAGGACTGGGGGAAAGGTACAGGGAGTGGACTGCTGAGGACTGGGGGAAAGGTACAGGGAGTGGACTGCTGAGGACTGGGGGAAAGGTACAGGGAGTGGACTGCTGAGGACTGGGGGAAAGGTACAGGGAGTGGACTGCTGAGGACTGGGGGAAAGGTACAGGGAGTGGACTGCTGAGGACTGGGGGAAAGGTACAGGGAGTGGACTGCTGAGGACTGGGGGAAAGGTACAGGGAGTGGACTGCTGAGGACTGGGGTAAAGTCATTTTCTCTGATGAATCCCCTTTTCGATTGTTTGGGACATCTGGAAAACAGCTTATTCGGAGAAGAAGAGGTGAGCGCTACCACCAGTCTTGTCTCATGCCAACTGTAAAGCATCCTGAAACCATTCATGTGTGGGGTTGCTTCTCAGCCAAGGGAATCGGCTCACTCACAGTCTTGCCTAAAAACACAGCCATGAATAAAGAATAGTACCAGAATGTCCTCCAAGAGCAACTTCTCCCAACCGGCCAAGAGCCGTTTGGCGCCCAACAATGCCTTTTCCAGCATGATGGAGCACCTTGCCATAAAGCAAAGGTGATAACTAAATGGCTCAGGGAACAAAACATAGAGATTTTGGGTCCATGGCCTGGAAACTGCCCAGATCTTAATCCCATTGGGAACTTGTTGTCAATCATCAGGAGACGGGTGGACAAACAAAAACATCAAATTCTGCCAAAATGCAAGCATTGATTATGCAAGGATGGAAGAATGGACGGCTATCAGTCAGGATTTGGTCCAGAAGGTGATTGAGAGCAGCCAGGGAGAATTGCAGAGGTCCTGAAGAAGAAGCGTCAACACTGCAAATATTGACTTGCTGCATTAACTCATTCTGTCAATAGAACCTTTTGTTTCTCATAATATGATTGCAATTATATTTCTGTATGTGATATAAACATCAGACAAACACAAATAAAAACAGCAGATCATGTGAAAAATAATTTTGGTGTCATTCTCAAAACTTTTGGTCATGACTGTACTCAGCCAACCCCATACCTGTCCCACCGCTCCCCGCTCAGGCCTCGATTCAGCTCATCTTGAATCTTTTCCATCTGGGCTATTTATTGGGCACTGCAACTAAGTTCTACATGGTCAAGAGGCGCTAGATAGACATCACTGTTGTTAATTAGGTTTGTTGGGTCCCATGTGATAATGTGGTATTTAGTTAGTGGTGGTGAAGCGATGGCGGATACAACTGCAGTGCAGAGTAATTTACGGTACAAAAGATAAGGTCAAATAACAAAGGGTGAATTTATTAACAGGTGGGTAATGGGTTAGAAAAGGCAGGTTCAAAAAGAGGTATGCAGTGGCCAAAAGGTAGTTTAACAAGTTTTGTATTCACTAGCTGGGCCGCTCTAATGCATGGTATTCCAACTATTACAGGATAGATATCACACAAGGGAGTCAAAATACCCAAAAACTATATCACTGCTCTATACTTATAACCTCACTGGCCTCTGCTAGATGGGCCACACGGCTGCCGTGTTCTGACTATTGAGGCCTACACTATACCATAATGTGTGCACAATTAGAGACAAACTCATGGTGATGTTGGGGATATGAGTCCAGTCCCGGGGGGCCACCAACAGTCTTGTTCGATAGTGCAGACTTCTCTATGCTGGATCGGTGAAAGTAGTCATCTTGCTTCACGGTCCTCGAGGTCCTCCTGGAATCTGCAAGTCCGGTTCTTGGTCCAGAGTGGGACCACTAACTCCTTGTGGCTCCTCAGTACAACACGCGGAAGTCACCTTTTCAGCAATCACAAAGCCTGCACAGTCTCTACTCCCTCACAGCACGAAGGTAGTGTGACCTTTCACACACATCAGCACACTGCTTCTTATAACAGCACTGCTCCCAACTCTCTGTGCTCTTACAGGCTGATCCCTCCCCCTTGTAGTCTCAGGCAGCCCATTGGCACAGTTTTTGAAGTGGACCAGAATATTCCATCACATCAAACACAGGGGCCACTGTCTCTTAAAGTGGCAGAGTGCTTTTTACTGTCCATAGCACTGACACCCCCTACAATGGCGCCCAACATGAGACCTGAATAGGGAAAAGAAGACCAGAGGTGAGCCAATCAGAGAATGGAGCAGGAAAAAGTAGAAGCAGGTATGGGGAGGATCATGGAGAGGTGGGAATCAGAAGGTTGCCCCCCCCAAAAAAAAAAAAAAAAATTGGATTCCTTAGAAATTGAATTTTTTTTAAGAAAATCTGTTTAGGCTTGATTTCTTTCTCATCTTTAGTGGTATTCTGGTAATTTGACTGGCAATGGTGGATGGGTATTTCTTATTCCTTGGTCTTAGTTTGCAGTACAGTTACCTCTCTCTCACCCACACTGGGTTTGTGGGTTTGGTATATGTTTCCAAGTCACTGAAATCACAATACCTCTTTACATTTTTTTGGGTACCCTGCTGATTAGCAACTCTACTTCACAACTGGCTGATGCATTAGGTCTAAAACGAGCGAGTTTGCCATCTATGAGGGTGTTGACCATCTCTCATTCCATGGCATATGTTATAAGAAATTTCAGCAGCTCTATTCTTTTATTCTCAGAGAGATAGGCCACATGCTGTAGGCCTACTCCCCTTTTCTAACATATAATACAACATGCTCGACCAAACTGACATGGCATGGGCGAGTTTGGGGCAGGCAGTTGTGTTGGCCAATATTAGATTTAAAGGGGAACTCCAGGAGAGAAAACATTTTAGTACTGTCCCTACACTCATACATTATGACACAGAGCTGTACACTGCAGGTCTAGGATCTGTAGATTGCTTATAATTTAATAAAATCATATCTGCTCTCTCTTTTGCTCTCACTCTCCCTAAGGGGATGTAGAATTTTAGCCTTAAGTCTATAGCAATCATCATTCATAATGTGTATACTCACTCACTGTATACCACTCTCCATTCAGCAGTCATGATCCTCTTCATTACAGCCGGAATCTTCACTGTTCTACCAGTTTTTACTCTCAGCTGTAAAATCGAGATGAATTCATGAATCATTTTACGAGGTAATTGTGCTGTAATTTTCAATGTGTACCATTTTATTGTAAAGTGGATTGACCTTGCGCTCAGGATCTATCTGTTTTATTACTGAAGCCCTTGTTACTCTTAAATTGGATTTCATTGACTGCAGATGTACGTTATCTATGTATAGACATGCCATGCAGAGGTTACCTACAATTGCATATTGTACTATTGTAATAAGACCTATTGATGCTTATATACATTGGGGAAATTAAAATATTTGATACACTGCTGATTTTGCAACTTTGCCAGCTACAAAGAATGGTGAGTTCTTCATTTTTATCATAGGTCACTTCAACTGTGAGAGATAGAATCCAAGAAGAATCCAGAAAGTCACATTGTATGATTTTTACGTAATTAATTTGCTTTTATTACATAAGAAAAGTATTTGATACAATAGAAAACAGAACTGGTACAAGAACTTTTGTTGCGATTACAGAGGTTTCCTTAGTTCTTGTTTGCACAACTGCAGCAGGGATTTTGGCAACATCCTCCATATACAGATCTTTCCAATCTTCAGGTTTCGGGCTGTCGCTGAGTTTCAGTTCCCGCCAAAGATTTTCTATTAGGTTTAGGTCTGGAGACTGGCAAGGCCACTCCAGGACCTTGAAATGCTTCTTATGGATCCACTCTTTAGTTGCCCTGGCTGGGTGTTTCAGGTCACTATCATGTTAGAAGACTCAGCCACGAACCTTCTTCAATGCTCTTACTGAGGGATGGAGGTTGTTGGCCAAAATCTTGCGATACATGACTCCATCCATTTTTCCTTCAATACGGTGAAATCGTCAAGTCCCTTTTGCAGAAAAGCACCCCTAAAGTATCATGTTTGTATCCCCATGTATCACAGTTGGAATGATATTCTTAATCATCGTTCTTCTTCCTCCAAACATGCAGAGTGGAGCTGATACTATATTTCGTATCTCCAGTAACAGATCAGATAAAGAGTGGACAGCAGTGTGAGCAGATTCTTCTTAAATCAGCACACTTTTATTATTAATAGTATATCAGATAGATATGGTGGACAGCAGTGTGAGCAAATTCTTCTTACGTCAGCACCCTTCTTATCATCAGTATTATATCAGATAGACAGGGTGGACCACAGTGTGAGCAGCCTCATTACCTATGCAGACCTGGGATCTCCAATATTAGATCAGATAGACAGGATGGACAGCAGTGTGGGTGGCCTTTTCTTTCCTCAGCATACCTGATATCTTCAGCATTAGATCAGATAGCCAATGTGGACAGCAGTGTGAGCAGCCTCTTCTAACGTCAGTATACCTGAAATCTCTAGTATTAGATTAGATAGACAATGTGAACAGCAGTGTGAGCAGCCTCTTCTAACGTCAGTATACCTGAAATCTCTAGTATTAGATTAGATAGACAATGTGAACAGCAGTGTGAGCAGCCTCTTCATACGTCAATATACCTGAAATCTCCAGTATTAGATTAGATAGACAATATGAACAGCAGTGTAAGCAGCCTCTTCTTACGTCAGTATACCTGAAATCTCTAGTATTAGATTAGATAGACAAGAATGACAGCAATGTCAGCAGACACCTCTTACCTTAAATCCACAGATATCACCATTGTCTTAGGCTGGGGTCACACTTGATCAGTTACAGGCCTTGGATCCGTTATTGGCATCAGGTTTTTCACTTTTTTGTTCTATGTCCAAATCTTGATTTTAAAACCTGATGGTGCACTCAAGTGTGACTGCAATGGTGTCAGTTTTTTTACTGGACCCAAAAAACGCTGCTAGCAGCGTTTTTGGGTGCAGGAAAAAACGGATCCGGTTATTTAACATGGGCCCTATGGGAAAACCGATGCGGTTTTTAATGGCACAAAAAAAAAAACAGATCCTTTTTTTAGAGCATTGTTTAGGGAAAAAATTACAAAGTCCAAAAAACGTCCAGGTGCACAGGAGGCACTATTGGCACTCTAAAAATACCGGATCAGGTACTGAGAGCAAGGGAAAAAACTGATGGCCAAGTGTGAACCCAGCTTTACACACGAATAGTACAGGGAAGCATTTCCTGCTACAAATGCTTGCAGGCACCTGACCTAGGGGCAGACTCGCCTCATGGGCAGTGGAGGATGGGGCAAAGTCGCATGGGTTGTTGCTCAGTCAGGACACTGATGAGTTTTTTCTGTTTCTTCTCTCCTACTCCAGCTCTTCTGATGGCTAAGTATATTGGGGAGCAGAAGCGTAACTTCAGGTCCAGGGGCCCCGATGCGAAAGCTCCAATGGGGCCCCCAATTATTGCAAATCTTTAATAGTATTAGTCTTTTTCTATAGGCCAAAGGGACTTTTCGGGCCCCCTAGGCTGCAGGGCCCGGGTGCGATCGCAACCCCTGCACCTATTGTAGTTAAGCCCCTGTTGGGGAGGATTCCCTGTCTTCTGTCCATGTTATCAGCTGATTGCACGGAGCAGAACAATGTGAGCAATGTGAATAGAGGAGTCAGATAAGATCTCACTGGAGCTGTGTGCTGACAGCCTGAGTTTAGTTTGCCCTTGCCCAGACACTGTGGTGCTCCCCCCATCTTCATATGGCCATATTCAGTGTCTGGAGCTGAGGATGGATTTCCCTGACAACCAGCATATGTCTGGTTTAGAAACAGTCTAGTGGGGACATCTTCTGGAAGGTATTTGAAAGATTTTCTTTCAGATTTCACTTCTGAAGTATATATGAAAGTTTATTATAATCACATGCTCTACATTATTAATTAAAAGTGTTAATTAAACAGTTCTTACATTTTAAGTATATATAGTATATATAATATTTGCAGGGCTCTGGCACTGCTCTTTCTGTTCCTCCTTGCACAAAGGAGGAAGTAGCAGTTCTGCTGCAGGGTTGTTGCATTTCTTCGGCCCCCTCCACGTCTCCTGGTGTAGCAGCCTGTCTCTTAGTATCTGCTCCATGCTCTGGACACTGGGCTTTCAGACACAGCTAACCTTCTTGTCACAGCTTGCATTGATGTGCCATCCAGGATAAGCTGCATTACCTGAGCAACCTCTGTGGGTTGTAGACACCGCCTCATGCTACCTCTGGGGGTGAGAGCAATCACAACATGCAAAAGTGACCAAAACAACAGCCAAAAAGGATGAGAACAGAGAAATGGTTTGTGGTCACCACCTGCAGATCCGCTCCTTTATAGGGGGTGTCTTGCAAATTGCCTAATATTTCTACCTGTTGTTTGGTTCATTTTCCATAACAATAGGAGAAACTGATTCACAATCAGTGTTGCTTCATAACTGGACAGGTGGATTTCTCAGACGTGAGATTGACAAGGAGTTAGTGTACATTGTGTTGTTTAAGTATTCCCTTTATTTTTTGAGGAGTGTATTTTACCTCTATTGATATATGGCCGTTCATTCTTTCTATGCAGTTTTTTTCCCTATGAATTTGAGCCAAATCCTAAAATCTGGTGGAGGCAATAGAGTTTTCTTCTACTTTTCAGCAGTCATAAAATGAGACTTTTAGGTAAAAAATATATATGTTGTATTGGGGACAATGTTCAGAATGACTGATGTGACTGGAATTGCTCTGTAATTGCCTGTCAAATTCAAGACTTCTTTAGGGGTTTTGCAGGATCGTTCTATATATTTCCATATGTGGCATTACACGGGGTGATAATAAAATGCACAGGTAGCGGACGATCACACAGACATGTTCTTTATTTTCTACCTGAGCGCATTTCAGTTTCCCGCTGAGCCGCTGTAATATGTAACACTGTAATATGTATCTAAATATGCAAACACAGTGGGACAGGGACGGCGGCCGTCTCTTCCTGCCTGATTGATACTAATGTGAGCGCACAGTGAGTGCAGCGATCTCCGGAGCACGTATAGATCTGATGATGGGATGATTGATGTTTGCTTGGAATTCAGTAATGTATATTATTCTACTTCACTCTACTGTCATATATGACTGGTACAAAGAAAGAGAAAAAAAGAAAGAAAGAAAGAAAGAAAGAAAGAAAGAAAAGAAAGAAAGAAAGAAAGAAAGAAAGAAAAAGAGAGAAAGAAAGAAAGCTAGAGAAAGAAAGAAAGATAAAGAAAAAGAACAAGAAGGAAAAAGAAAGAAAGAGAGAAAGAAAGAGAGCAAGAGAGCTAGAAGAAGAGCAAAAAAGAGAAAGAAGAGAGCAAGAGAAAGAAAGAGAGCAAGAGAAAGAAAGAGAACAAGAGAAAGAAAGAAAGAAGAGAAAGAAAGAAAGAAAGAAAGAAAGAAAGAAAGAAAGAAAGAAAGAAAGAAAGAAAGAAGAAGAGAAGAAAAGAAAGCTAGAGAAAGAAAGAAAGAAAGACAGCAGGAGAGCAAGAGAAAGAAAGAGAGCAAGAGAAAGAAAGAGAGCAAGAGAAAGAAAGAGAGCAAGAGAGAGAAGAAAGAAAGAAAGAAAGAAAGAAAGAAAGAAAGAAAGAAAGAAGAAGAAAAAAGAGAGCCCCCCTGAGGAAGCTCTGAGGGAAACGCGGTGGGGTGTCCCTACAGCCATCTATGCCCAGCGGATCACTAAAATGGTTAAGCACATGAAACTCCAGGGATGGGACGGGTTTTAGGTGGTGAAGGAGTATACTGGTTAGGATACCCAGGCTCCACTATAAAGTGAATTGTGGAGGGCTAAGATACTATGCAGTAGTATAGATCAAAAGAGGCAATCCCTTGAACCAGATGTCCTCACCAAAATAATGTTGTATTCCCACCGTTTAATCATTGTGAGATAAATGTATCCCATGTTTTCCACTGGGTAATAGTATTTGGCTACTAACCTGTTTCTAAAAAACCTGATCGTCCATAAGATTTTATTATTATTGGTGCAATGTGTAACTTGCGTTTTATCATGTGCATTAATTAATAAAAAGCATTGAGATTGGCTTGCAATTATTTAAGGTTAAAACTGTCCATTTCCGAAAACTATGTTTATAAAAGATCCAGGATAGTCACAGTTTTTTCACCAATCACCACCTCTGCAGAAATAGTGAACTGAGATGTAAATATGGGTGAAATGTACACACCCTGGTCTCCTCCGTCCACATGAACCAGGGGGACGCGTCTTATTAGATGATTTTACATGTTTGAATGTAGATGGGCAGACCATAATATAATGATCCCTAAGACCACAGTAGAAACATGCACCCACATTTTGGCACAGCACAGTATGAGGAGAGGCAGTCCCTAACTGCATGGGTTCATCAAACTGCACCTATGATACTTCCTCCTTCATGTTTTCTAAATGCTGTTATTATTTTATGGCGTCCCTCTAGGCCCGAAAGCATAATACAGCGGGTACGGAAAGTATTCAGACGCCTTTACATTTTTCACTCTTTGTTTCATTGAAGCCATTTAGTAAATTAAAAAAAAGTTCATTTTTTCTTATGAAAGAGGACCTGTCACCCCCCTGGTGTATGGCAAACTAAATGCAGCACTGAATTCAGCATGTCCGCTACATTCAGGGAAGGGGTCCCCCATGTCTCTAGTCCCCCTGTAAGCTTTAGAAAAATACCTTAGAAAATTTACAGTTGTCTAATGAGTGGGATCTTATTAAGAGGTCTAAACACTTTGATACTCATTAGGATGATAATGAAGTAGGGGCTATATGCAATAGCCCTCTGGGCGTGTTGTTTTGTAGGCTATAGGATCCAGCCTCTCTCTCTGTGCTGCTTTGCCCTCCCCCTCTCTGTCACTCACAGAATGCAAATCATTAGTCCTGCCTTCATCTCCATTATCACAGCAGAAACTGCACAGAGAGAGAAAGGCTGGATCATGGAGGCTGCAAAACAACATGCCCACAGGGCTATTGCATATAAGCCCTACTTCATTATCATCCTAATGAGTAAGTATCAAAGTGTTTATTTCAACTTTGAAAGGAAGCATTTAGCACAGAGAGGGATGGTTATAATGGTAATAGGAAGGTGCAGGGACATGTATTAATAGGTTAGGTGGGTTGTAGGAGGTGACAGGTTCCCTTTAACTGATGGCTGGTAATTTGTTGCTGGAGTTTGCGGTTGCTTTTGTCCTAACGCGGCTGGTCTCCACCCTTTAAGTATGGTGGAGCGGCAGTCTACTATGCTGATTATAGCTTCAGCTTCGCTCCAGCGATTCCCGTCCTTTTATTGTTGTTTCAGTATTACTACTAGTTTGGTGTTTGATAGAATCTTCCCTGTTGTATTTTTATCTTCTGCTTGTACTTCTTTTCTTCCTTTACATTTATTGAATTCTCCCTTTTTGTTTTGTGTTGTGAGCTTGAGTTTTGGTTCCCCCCTGTCTGTCTTTATCTGTGGCTTCCTTTATTTCCCAGCTCCAGGGGAAGGGGGAATATGAATTAGTTCAGGGCTGTACAGGAGCAGGGCTAGGGTGGAGACTCAGGCCTCTCCACCAACAGGAATATTCCTGATATAGCGTTAGTTCAGGACTCCCTAGCTTGAGGGGCAGGATCAGGCACCCCAGGTTCCCTTTTCCCATTGCTATCGTGACAAAATGATGGCTGGACATCATTTTACTAAATTCATGCAAGTAAAATCCCAAATAATTTAGAATCCAAATTTTTGGGGAGATTCATAATTGATTTGCTCATCTCTAGTAGCAAGGTTTCTGTAGCATTGAGAATGAGCGGGAAGTCCCGGACCTTCACATGCAGCTTTAATAACTAGTACTTATGTCAGTCTCACATTTTAGATGATCACTCTTCCATGGGATAAATTGGTTTTGGGAATATATATTTGGGTGAATCTCCAACTTCGATGCTCAAACAAAAAACTTCAAATGGAATTCCCCTCCTACAAAAAAACAAAAACAAAAATCAGTCATTTTACGTATTTTATAGCAAATTCAACATTTTTTTTTATGTATATTAAAAATAATAAGGAACGTGTTCTAATACCTGTAAGTATAATTTAATGGCCTGCTGGAATATTTGGTATCTGGATTTTTATGTTTAATTATAGTGAGCAGCCAATAGAAATAAAACACACTGTAGCTGTCCAAAAATGAAGTTAGCGGCCCGAGGCCAAATGGCAGATATGTCACCAATTAATAATAAATTCACTGTACAAATGTTACCCACAATGCATTTCCTAGACTCATTGAATCCTCTGTCTCCGACCTTTTATTAGTTTTATTTTTAGGAATTTTTTAACTTCAAACAATTATCAACTCTGAGTAATAAAATATTGTGCAGCCGAGAAAGCGTCATGAAATTATTTACATGGTTCACTATTCTATGGACAATAGAAACCTGAAACATTTACTGTGCATATAGAACATAAGCAGTATACACTTAAAGGGGAACTCCAGGGAGGGAAAACTTTTAAGTACAGTTCCTGCCCTCCTACATGATGAAGCAGAACTGTACACTGCAGTTCTAGAATCTATAGATCTCTTTTAAATCAATAAAATCATATCTGCTCCTCAGCTCTGACCCCTCCCTCAGGGGACAGAGAAATTCAATCTCATGCTGCAGCAGTGACAGGAGATGTGTCAGAGGTGTGGACCCCGGGGGCTCCACGATCATCTTACATTCCTGCCCCCTCACACTTCTGTATGAACAGGGGGTGTGTCCACTGGCCCCATGCTCACACTGCAATCCTGCCCCTGATATACCATCCTATGTAACGTCACTTCAAATAGCAATCATGTCACCAAGCAGATAGAAATACACGCTGTGATCTTCTGCTGTACAATGAAGTGATGGTGCATAAAGTGTGCTGTCATGTTTGAGGCAAGGAGCAAAGGCAAAGCAGTGCATTCATCGATTCAGCATTGCCATGGTCCCCCCTCCCCCATAGTAACTTGGTAGATTCCCACTATGGATCCTCATAGACTCGCTGGAAATAAACTATAGTATTGTATATATTCCTAGATTTGGACTGATAGAATAATATAACACAATCTATACTTGGGAACAATTAAATATTTTTTTCAACCTTTTAATAGATATTACTTGATAATACAGCACTATAACTTGTGTGGACTTATACCATGTAATAGATCCTGCAGAGATGTCTGAATGCTTTCCTGTGACTGAGGACACAGTGAAGATCCATAGTGGGAATCTACTAAGTTGACATAGGGGAGAGGAGACCGTGGCAGTGCTGAATCAATAAATATAGTGCTTTGCCTCTGCTCCTGGCCTGATACATGTCAGTATACATTATGCACCATTATACAGCAAAGGATTACTGCATGTATTTATATCTGCTTGGTGATATGATTGCTATTTGAAATGAAAACAGCTCTGTTACATTATATAGGATGATATATCAAGGGCAGGATTGTACTGTGACTATCGGGCCAGCGGCCACACCCCCTGTCACGCGCCCTGCCCATACAGAAGTGTGAGGGGGCTCTGTCCCCAGGTCTGTTTCGAAGGTGCTAAGTGCTATGGGTGCCATAAAGGTACCTTCTATCCATCTCTCTCATAGGGACCTATGACTTTATAACAATCTATGTTTTATTGTCCCTGGTTTTATATATATTCCATAATATGTGTAGATTGTAGGGGTGATGATATTGGTGAGTATTGTTTAAACCAATCCTATTATTTTTGGATCTTCCCAGCACCTCTGACTGAAGGGACACACATACGCATACATCTACGAGTGGGTTATAATATTATATTATTGATACATGCTCTGTATGTGTTATATACCTGTGGCTCCACTGGGGGTTCGTTCATATATACAGTATATATATATATATATATGTATATATATATATATATATATAAATATATACACATACATATACAGTGCCTACAAGTAGTATTCAACCCCCTGCAGATTTAGCTGGTTGACACATGTGGAATTAACTTGGCATTGTGACATTTGGACTGTAGATCAGCCTGGAAGTGGGAAATGCAGTTCCACAAAAAAAGTTTTTTTTTTTTTTTTTTAAAGCGTTAAAAGTTAATTCAGAGGTTCATTTATTATTCAACCCCTCAAACCACCAGAATTCTGTTTGGTCCCCCTAAAGTATTAAGAAGTAGTTCAGGCACAAAGAACAATGAGCTTCACATGTGTGGATTAATTATCTCTTTTGCCAGCCTTTTCTGACTATTTAAGACCCTCCCCAAACTTGTGAACAGCACTCATACATGGTCAACATGGGAAAAACAAAGGAGCATTCCAAGGCCATCAGAGACAAGATCGTGGAGGGTCACAAGGCTGGCAAGGGGTACAAAACCCTTTCCAAGGAGTTGGGCCTACCTGTCTCCACTGTTGGGAGCATCATCCAGAAGTGGAAGGCTTATGAAACTACTGTTAGCCTTCCATGGCCTGGACAGCCTTTGAAAGTTTCCTCCTGTGCCGAGGCCAGGCTTGTCCGAAGAGTCAAGGCTAACCCAAGGACAACAAGGAAGGAGCTCCGGGAAGATCTCATGGCAGTGGGGACATTGGCTTCAGTCAATACCATAAGTAACGTACTCCACCGCAATGGTCTCCGTTCCAGACGAGCCCGTAAGGTACCTTTACTTTCAAAGCGTCACGTCAAGGCTCGTCTACAGTTTGCTCATGATCACTTGGAGGACTCTGAGACAGACTGGTTCAAGGTTCTATGGTCTGATGAGACCAAGATAGAGATATTTGGTGCCAACCACACACGTGACGTTTGGAGACTGGATGGCACTGCATACGACCCCAAGAATACCATCCCTACAGTCAAGCATGGTGGTGGCAGCATCATGCTGTGGGGCTGTTTCTCAGCCAAGGGGCCTAGCCATCTGGTCCGCATCCATGGGAAGATGGATAGCACGGCCTACCTGGAGATTTTGGCCAAGAACCTCCGCTCCTCCATTAAGGATCTTAAAATGGGTCATAATTTCATCTTCCAACAAGACAACGACCCAAAGCACACAGCCAAGAAAACCAAGGCCTGGTTCAAGAGGGAAAAAATCAAGGTGTTGGAGTGGCCTAGTCAGTCTCCTGACCTTAACCCAATTGAAAACTTGTGTAAGGAGCTCAAGATTAAAGTCCACATGAGACACCCAAAGAACCTAGATAACTTGGAGAAGATCTGCATGGAGGAGTGGGCCAAAATAACTCCAGAGACATGTGCCGGCCTGATCAGGTCTTATAAAAGACGATTATTAGCTGTAATTGCAAACAAGGGTTATTCCACAAAATATTAAACCTAGGGGTTGAATAATAATTGACCCACACTTTTATGTTTAAAATTTATTAAAATTCAACTGAGCAACATAACTTTTTGGTTTGTAAGATTTATGCTTCTGTTAATAAATCCTACTCTCGTTTGCAGTTTGAAGGCTCTAACTTATTGGCATCTTATCAAACCAGCTAAATCTGCAGGGGGTTGAATACTACTTGTAGGCACTGTATACATACATAAATACCATTGTATGGTTTTTACTTGCTATTAAATATTGTATGTTGTTGAGTTTTCAATAGAGGCTTTTTGTAATTCATATCATGTTGGTTGTGTTGCTCTAAATGCAATTTCTTCTCCTGATCATGTTGGCTTTGCTTTTGCACACAAGCACCCGGTATCTTTACTATTGTAATGGTGGTGCGCTGTCTTTCCACTTTAAAAAAGGAGTGGGAATGTAAGTTGATCTTTGAGCCCCCGGGGTCCACACCCCCCGACACCTCCTGCTCTCACCAGCAGCATGAAGCTGATTTTCTCTGTCCCCTGAGGGAGGGGTGAGAGCTGATGATATCATATTATTGATTTATAAGAGATCTATAGATCCTAGAACTGCAGGGTACGGCTCTGCTTCATCATGTCTGAATGTATTTAGGAGTCTGGACTGGGGACTATTTTTTTGTTTTAATCTGATGCCTTATTACAATAGGGGCCTAGTAATGGGGCCAAATTAAATTAGGAAAATAGTCTTTCTGACCATATTTAAATAAATGTTTTTTTCCCATCAACAAAGTTAATTTTAAAGTTCATTTTACTCAATAAATCTTGGAATAATAATAGTTTCCACAATTGGATGTTCTATAAAGTTTTTCTGTGCTGAGATAATCTTATATATGTGTCCCTGCTATGTACTGTGTAATGGTTGTGTCTGACTGTACATGGACATGGTCTGATTACACCGCATCTCCTGTGCTGAGATAATCTTATATATGTGTCCCTGCTATGTACTGTGTAATGGATGTGTCTGACCATACAGGGACATGGTCTGATCATACCACATCTCCTGTGCTGAGATAATCTTATATATGTGTCCCTGTTCTGTACTGAGTAATGGATGTGTCTGACCGTACAGGGACATGGTCTGATCATAGCACATCCCCTGGGCTGAGATAATCTTATATGTGTGTCCCTGCTATGTACTGTGCAATGGATGTGTCTGACTGTACATGGACATGGTCTGATTACACCGCATCTCCTGTGCTGAGATAATCTTATATATGTGTCCCTGCTATGTACTGTGTAATGGATGTGTCTGACTGTACACGGACATGGTCTGATTACACTTCATCTCCTGTGCTGAGATAATCTTGTATATGTGTCCCGGCTATGTACTGTGTAATGAATGTGTCTGACCATACAGGGACATGGCCCACAGGGGAAAGAGTGCACAAAGGGGAGACAGGTTAAATGAGAAAGCACAGAAGGCAGAAGATAGCACAGGGGGGAGAAAGACAGAACCAGGGGGGAGAGAAACAGCACACAACGGGGGGAGATGTCCACCGCCCCCAGTGCCAAAGAGCCCGCCCCATCGTGATGTCAATGCCCTCCCGATTCAATAGCATCGGACACCCATCTAGTGACTCTACGATTCTATAGAAAGTTCTGTTACATAAACACACACGACACAGATTTAAAACAAAATCAGAACTGATTAGAATAGCAATTGAACACACCTGAATATATTTGACATATATGTGAATAACTACTTAGTTCCTGGGTAATACCACACAGTAACTAAAAGTAATATAGTTAGATACACATATCATGCATATATGTTACATCAAATGATCTTATATCTGAGATTCTACACAGACTTTTACAAGAAAATCATATTTATATCAATGCAACAAAAGCAAATATGGCAAATGAAATACAAAAAAGAAATACAGAACAAAAGAACAATATTTCTAATAAATATAGAATAAATCATGTCTAAACTTCACACCCCCAGAAATCTTGGAGTCCAGGGTTAGTATCCAAAATGCCTCTCTTAAAATTAGGAGTTTGACAACTGCCTCCTCTAATTGGTTGAAAAACAAATTCTACTGCAAAATACAGGAAACTCTCAATATTATTATATTTGGCCACAAAATGTTTCACTGCTTCTGAATATGTGGCATTGATATTATTAATATTGTTCAAGTGTTTACGAAACCCTTTTATTTTTAACTGTTTTATAGTACAACCAATGTATACAACATTACATGAAATACATGATGCAATATACCATATGATATGAGTTGCAATTCATAGAGGACATCATTTTGCATTTATGGCCCCCTAGGAGAAAAAAATAATATCTTTTTATTATGGCATAATGATACGCTTTACAACGAGTATTAGTACATTTTTAAAATCCTTTAATATTTAACCAATTATATCCAGGTTGCCGTATTATACTGGGTCAGAGCATGTTACTAAGAGAGTACTTACAGTGTGGAAAATAAGTATTTGATACACTGCCGATAATGCAAGTTTGCATGATTTTTACATCATAAATTTGCAAAACGGATTTGATCCCCAACCAACCAGCACGGATTCTGGCTGTCACAGATCTGTTAGTTTTTCTACTACTTTGCACTAATTACCTTTATTAATTGCCCTTGTGTGAACTTGTCACCTGTATAAAAGACACCTGTCCATACACTCAATCACACTCCAACCTCCCCACCATGGCCAAGACCAAAGAGCTGTGTAAGGACACCAGGGACAAGATTGTAGACCTGCACCAGGCTGGGATGGGCTACAGTACAATAGGCAGCAGCTTGGTGAGAAGGCAACAACTGTTGATGCAATTATTAGTAAATGGAAGACACAAGATGAGGTCAATCTTCCTCGGTCTGGGACTCCATGCAAGATTTTGCCTCGTGGTGTAAGGATGCTTCTGAGAAAGGTCAGGAATTAGCCCAGAGCTACACGGGAAGACCTGGTCAATGACCTGAAGAGAGCTGGGATCACTGTCCCAAAGATTACTGTTATGGCCACGTCACACGTCGCAATATCGTGTATGATATAGCATAGAAGTCATGTGTTTGGAGGCGTGGCTGATACATCGGAACGATGTCGTAAGTGCGTCGTAGTGTGTGACCCCGCGATATCAGTGTGAGACATCGTGAGATCGCACATCGCAGATTTGAGAATATGTTCTGCTGCATAGTGCGGTGTGACGCTGCGATAACGATGTGTTCCACGATATCTCCCATTCAGCGCTGTGAAAACAAGGAATCCTAACGAACGCTATTCACGATCTCACCCTGGAATCACCACAATGTTGTACACGATGTCTCAACGTGACACATCTACACTCCGATCACGATCCAAATCCCCGTGCGAGTGTGCTCCCGTGACTTCTATGCAATATCCTACGCAATATCGCGACGTATGATGGTACCATTAGGTACACATTATGTTGTCATGGATTAAAATTCTGCCGAGCATGCAAGATTTCCCTGCTCATACCAGCACATGCCCAGGCCTGTTTGAAATTTACCAATGACCATCTGGATGATCCATTTAAGCATTGGAGAAGGTCATGAGGTCAGATGAGACCAAAAATAAAACTTTTTGGTATCAACTCCACTCGTAGTGTTTGGAGGAAGAAGGATGAATGCAACCCCAAGAACACCATCCTAACTGTGAAGCATGGGAGTGGAAACATCATACTTTGAGGGAGCTTTACTGCAAAGGGTCAGGACAACTACACTGTAATGAATGGATGATGATGATTGGATGTATCGTGAGATTTTGGCCAACAACCTCCTTCCCTCAGTAAGAACATTGCAGATGAGTCGCAGTTGGATCTTCCAGCATGAAATGACCTGAGACACACACCCAGGGCAACTAAGAAGTGGCTCCATAAAATGAATTTCAAGGTTCTAGAGTGGCCTAGCCAGTCTCGAGACCTGGACCGAATTGTGACGTGAGTCACTACAGTAATAACTAATCTTTGAGGTGCAGAAAGCATACTGTAATAACAGAAAGTAAATATAATAATATTACTACTTACTGGTAGTAAAGAGAGGTCAAAACAATCCGGGGTCAGGTCCAGAAAATGGTGCAGTAACAGCAGGGCGTAGTCAGAAGCAAAATCCAACTCAATCTGAAGTCAGGAAACAAGATAGACAAACCAGAATACAGAGGAGCAGTCAGAAAGAGGAATCAGGTAACAAGCAGAGGGTTAAGTCCAGGTAAGGTAACTAAGTCAGGCAGGGTCTGGCTCAGACCACAGGGAGATCAGCCCTACACAGCTAATAGCAAGTGTACAATTGACACTGAGTAGAGCAGCAAGCTTGCTTAAATAGAGGCCTAATCAAGTGAGCTGAATACAGGTATTTTGTAGCACAGAGCCAGCCCAGACTGACAGTCTCCACAACAACCTAGTAACAGACAAAGGCAGTGTGGAGATCATGACGAATTGAATATCTTTAGAGGGACCTGAAACTCAATGTTGCCCAAGGACAGCCTTGAAATCTGAAAAATCTGCAGAAAATCTGTATGAAGGAGTGGGCTAAAATCCCTGCTGCAGTGTGTTTAAACTTGGTCAACAAATACAGTTAACATCTGACCTCTGTAACTGCAAACAAAGGTGCCAAATATTAAGTTCTGTTTTTCTATTGTATAACTAATCCAAATTAGTTATGTAATAATCATACAATGTGATTTTCTGGATTTTTTTTTAGATTCTGTCGCTCACAGTTGAAGTGTGCCTACGATACAAATTGCAGACCTCTGGATTCTTTTTAGATAAGAAAACTTGCAAAATTGGCAGCATACCTGTATTGCCAACATAAATATGGATATTTTATACATTGTAGATTGTAATGTATCATTCATATGAAATTTTGATACTGACATACTGGTGTGCTCATTCACAGACACCCTTTTGATGTATCTGTTGTTTATACAGGTAGACAATGAGATTTTGTTTCAGAAATATCTGATCTTGATTTGTACATAAGTGACCATTGTGATATTTGCTTTCAATATACAAACTGACAATGCTGTTATTGTATCTAAACCATGTGGCCAAATATCTAATGTTGACGTATAAGTACATCATCCATGAAAAATACACACATCATTGCCTGACATATGTTTATAAATGGTTGATTTAAGCCTAGAAACTGTCCACTTTGGGGTCATAGATGAATCATATTTGTAAACATTAACAAGGCTTATGCTTCTTTTGTATAAGCCCTATATAACTTGGTACTAAAAACATGATAAAGACAGAAGTGTGGCACCCCAGGGTCTAAGTGCCACTGTGTCATCACTGCCCCTGGGTGATAGAGTCACCAGAGAGCAGCAAACTGGTCTTCTCATCAGGCAACCCACACACATACTCACAACACCTTCTGCCTCCAGGCCAGAAGGGGGAGACCAAACCCGGGTACAGGGTGAGCACCCCTATAAATTCTGGTATGGGGCGGAGCCAATTAGTGCAGTTCCTAGGAGGACTGTGAAGAGGACCTGGGAGTAAAAGAGCAGTGCTAAGCTCATCTCAGGTGCTGCATAGTTCAGTTCCTAGGAGGACTGAGGAAGACATCCTGGTGGACTTGAGGCTGCTTGAGCTCATCCCAGGATCGCTGACTCGGTGCCAGGCCTAAGGCTAGGGTCTGAGGAGAGTCACAAGAACACACCTGGGGAGCTTAGCAACACCGTGCTCACCCCAGAGGAAAGTGCAGAGAACAGACACCGGGTCCGAGACTGTGCAGGGTCTAACGTCCCGGCAGTCAATACCAGAAGGTGGGGAATTCCAGGTTTCCCAGCCACACTGTGCCCGGAGACACAGCAATGGAGAGAGTTCAGGATGAGATACCCAAGACGAGGGTTAGAAGGGACTCGAGTTGCCTGTCCTACCAGCACCTCGCAGGAAGAGACAGGGCCGGGAGCGTAGCTGACGCAGCGGCAGGAGCCCAGTGATGCGCAGTGATGGAGCCAAAGACCCGGCTGGGTGGGAAAGACTCCCAAATTGCTTTCAGCTAGGACTCCATGGACAACTGCTTCAAATCATCAGTAAAGGACAAAGTGATCAACAAAACCGTGAGTCTGCCTATTACTTGTGTCCGTCGTCCTGCACCCAACACCCCAACTACCTTCACTGCCCCGGGGAAGCTGCTCTGCCCATGGAGAGCCACTCCATTCCAGCTGCCCATCCATCACCCCGGAGGTTCTGCAGCAGCAGTGCCCCACAATAGCCACATACCACAGGGGCGTCACAAAATTATTCCTTGTATATAACTCCCCTTTTAAGCTGAATCCAGGGCTATGGAACTGGGCCTCAACCCCCGTGACTCCCCAGAGACAGCAATATCGCCCAGTTCCGAGTACCCCACTGACCTGGGGCCCCTCACAAGCGATCCAGTGTAGATTTCTCAGGAGTTCTCTGTCAATTAGACAGATGATGTTCACGAACTCCTTGATGAAGAAGCCGTTTTATGTACCTGAATCCGTTAGACGTCCGGATGCAGTGTTGTTTCCCAGGCTCTCTGTCAATTGTCATGGCTTCTCTGATGTTGAAGACAGATGATGTATACAGTTAGGGCCAGAAATATTTGGACAGTGACACAAGTTTTGTTATTTTAGCTGTTTACAAAAACATGTTCAGAAATACAATTATATATATAATAATAATATGGGCTGAAAGTGCACACTCCCAGCTGCAATATGAGAGTTTCCACATCCAAATCGGAGAAAGGGTTTAGGAATCATAGCTCTGTAATGCATAGCCTCCTCTTTTTCAAGGGACCAAAAGTAATTGGACAATGGACTCTAAGGGCTGCAATTAACTCTGAAGGTGTCTCCCTCGTTAACCTGTAATCAATGAAGTAGTTAAAAGGTCAGGGGTGGATTCCAGGTGTGTGGTTTTGCATTTGGAAGCTGTTGCTGTGACCAGACAACATGCGGTCAAAGGAACTCTCAATTGAGGTGAAGCAGAACATCCTGAGGCTGAAAAAAAAGAAAAAATCCATCAGAGAGATAGCAGACATGCTTGGAGTAGCAAAATCAACAGTTGGGTACATTCTGAGAAAAAAAGGAATTGACTGGTGAGCTTGGGAACTGTAAAAGGCCTGGGCGTCCACGGATGACAACAGTGGTGGATGATCGCCGCATACTTTATTTGGTGAAGAAGAACCCGTTCACAACATCAACTGAAGTCCAGAACACTCTCAGTGAAGTAGGTGTATCTGTCTCTAAGTCAACAGTAAAGAGAAGACTCCATGACAGTAAATACAAAGGGTTCACATCTAGATGCAAACCATTCATCAATTCCAAAATAGACAGGCCAGAGTTAAATTTGCTGAAAAACACCTCAAGAAGCCAGCTCAGTTCTGGAAAAGTATTCTATGGACAGATGAGACAAAGATCAACCTGTACCAGAATGATGGGAAGAAAAAAGTTTGGAGAAGAAAGGGAACGGCACATGATCCAAGGCACACCACATCCTCTGTAAAACATGGTGGAGGCAACGTGATGGCATGGGCATGCATGGCTTTCAATGGCACTGGGTCACTTGTGTTTATTGATGACATAACAGCAGACAAGAGTAGCCGGATGAATTCTGAAGTGTACCGGGATATACTTTCAGCCCAGATTCAGCCAAATGCTGCAAAGTTGATTGGACGGCGCTTCATAGTACAGATGGACAATGACCCCAAGCATACAGCCAAAGCTACCCAGGAGTTCATGAGTGCAAAAAAGTGGAACATTCTGCAATGGCCAAGTCAATCACCAGATCTTAACCCAATTGAGCATGCATTTCACTTGCTCAAATCCAGACTTAAGACGTAAAGACCCACAAACAAGCAAGACCTGAAGGCTGCGGCTGCAAAGGCCTGGCAAAGCATTAAGAAGGAGGAAACCCAGCGTTTGGTGATGTCCATGGGTTCCAGACTTAAGGCAGTGATTGCCTCCAAAGGATTCGCAACAAAATATTGAAAATAAAAATATTTTGTTTGGGTTATGTTTATTTGTCCAATTACTTTTGACCTCCTAAAATGTGGAGTGTTTGTAAAGAAATGTGTACAATTCCTACATTTTCTATCAGATATTTTTGTTCAACCCTTCAAATTAAACGTTACAATCTGCACTTGAATTCTGTTGTAGAGGTTTCATTTCAAATCCAATGTGGTGGCATGCAGAGCCCAACTGGCGAAAATTGTGTCACTGTCCAAATATTTCTGGCCCTAACTGTAAATAACTCTGTGGTCATGTAAATACATAACCTTGGCATGTTGATTATACAATAGTGTACCCAATATCATGCTTCTTCTTTCATTTTGTATTCTATATTAGGCTGCATTATAGTTAAATCTGATGCTGTCCGATGATAATCGGACAGCATCGGATCCGAATCAGTCCCCATGTTATCCAATGGGGATCGGATCGGATTTGGCATAATTGCCATCCGATTTGCTTCCGATCCTATCCTGTCCGATTTTTTGGAGGAGCAAAAATTGTAGACTGATGCGATTTTGGCTCCCGAAAAAAATCGGAGAGAAAAAGATCAGAAGCAAATCGGATGACAATTATGCCAAATCTGATCGATCCGATGCCTTTACCATGGGGCCCTATGGAGCAGGGTCCGAGGAAACATCTGATGTCTCCTCTGACCCGATTTTAGTGTACTGAGCATGCTCAGTACATTCTCAGTACACTAAAACTATTGTGTGCCACCCAATTTAACTTCCGCAATGTATATACATACACACTATATACATACATTGTGGAAGTTAAATATAACTAAAATCAAGTGTTTAAAATAAAAAATTTATATTCTCACCTGCAAGCGCTCCCCCGGCATCTCCATCAGCTCCCGCTCGGTAGCAGGACCTGTGATGATGTCACAACCCGATCAGCTGATCGGATCACATGAGCGGTTACCGCGGTAACCGCTCATGTGACTCAATGACGCTTCTGACATCATCGCAGGTCCTGTACACCCGATCGGGAGCTCTATGGACACGCCGGGGGAGCGCTGGCAGGTGAGAATAAAGATTTTTAATGTTGGAATGACAGGAGGAGCGGGGAGGAGAGGACAGGAGAGGGGAGAACAGGGGGACAGCAGGGGGAAAACAGGGAGAAAACAGGGGGACAGCAGGGAAAACAGGTGGACAGCAGGGAACAGACAGGGAGAACAACAGGGGACAGCAGGGGACAACAGGGGGACAGCGAGATGACAGGAGACAGGGAGGAGGAGGGGGAGGAGGTGACAGGACAACCAAATTGATCCTGCAAAATGTCGGAATTGGATGCCTATTTGGCATCCGATTGCGGGGATCAGTTTGGATCTGATGCTGTCCGATTTTCATAGGACAGCATATGATTTAACTATAACGCAATGTGAAAGCAGCCTTAGCCTTTTGAATACAATTACTTGATTACCTTCTTTAAAGTCATACCTGAGCCTGTTGTCAAAAATATGGACAAATATCAAATACTTACTGTATTTTCCCCTCTGTCCCCCCATGCTGAATATTGTGACGTAATGCACCATCCTGATTAACCCTAGGAAGGTCATTTAGGACGACATTTTTCAGGGCTTGAAATTGAGCACTAAACGAGATAGTTTGTGATCTATCATTGCCGTTATTGTATTTATGTATTAAGCAGTGAGATATGTGTCCTGCCTTAGAGGAATGGCTTTCTTTAATGATGGAATCATTGTAGTCCTTCACTTTTTTGTGTGATATGAATAATGTTGCTCTTTTGGCTATTTAACTTATTATAGGGTACATGCTCATTTTGTGTTTTTCTCTTGGGTTTTGCCTGTGATATGGCTATAGTGTGAATGTGCTCTTACTATTGCACATATACAATTTATGCTCTGGCTCCTTTTCTTTTTCTCAACAATTAAATTGTAACACCCAGAAGAAAAATGTGTGGAGCAATAGAAATCGCAGGATGGATAGACATGTTAATGATCTGCAAATGATGGAAAAAAGGGAACAACATTTTGAAAACATTTTGATTTAGGACTTTACAGCCTAGGAGTCACGTGTGGACTTTTCTGCAATCCACGTGAACAGACCTGCAGTAGTTTAAATGGGAGTAAATTCCATTTGGCACATTCAGTGCTGCTGTCTATGGGTTTACAGCTCTCCAGGCACAGGAGACAACTAATGTAGTTGTCCACTCCTCCAGCCTTTAAATAGTTCCCTCTTCCACCAGCAGATGTCGCTGATAGAGTTTTATTCTCTGCCAAGACCATGGGGTGTAAGGACATAGCGCAGTGTGTGCTGATGGCTTCCTGCTGTTCCTGCCTGGAGTTTTCCTTACTTGCTGTGCTTCCTGGTCTCTGGGTGGACATCAGGGAGACTTAACCTAACGCTGTTCAGGAGCAAAGGGCAAAGGTGGTGCCCAGGACATCCTCACCTTCAGAAGTACTTCTGACAACATGGGGAGCCAGGGAACCCCTGTCGAAGGATCAGACTAGTACCCCTGTTTACCTTTTGCCCAACTTTCTATCCTGCTACCTGACTCCTTTTACCACCCAGAGAAACTAAGGAAAGGAAAGGAGGACAAGGCATACAGCTCATCGTCATTACACATAGAAAAGGCATGAATCTGATTTGTGTACTACTGCAGGGCAGAAGCATGATGAAAATTGAATTGGTAGTCTCATGTTTTTAATAATAATCCAAAGATTTAAGTGATAGAGAGGTGCTGGACCTGCAGAGTCAGTGAGACTGTGAATTGAATGATCTGGAAAATACTGCAGTAACATAACCTTAATGAAAAAACAATTCTGGATGCCGTGCAAACAAGGAGGGCAGTTTAACACCACTCTCATAATTTTAGTACTGAAAAAAAATCCTGAAACCAAGGCTTGTGTGTCAGAGAAAGTGTGATTTCTGGCTTGTGAGACAGACAAGCCATAAGGGATTTTAATTACCGTATTATGTCTTTAGTCTTTTATTTCACAAAGGTATATTTCTTTAAAAAAAATATAAACATCCTAGCAAAATAAATCCAACTGTCTTACCAAGTCACAATTTGCCTACTTTGGACACATAATACAAAGAGAGTAATTACTGGAGAAGGACATCATGGTCAGAAAAATAGAAAGAAAAATGAGGAAGACCAGCAATATGCTGGCTTGATACTGTCAAAATAACGATGGAGAAGACCCTGGAGGATCTATCTAAGCTTGGAGAAGACCCTGTTGGTTCTGTCAAGGCTTGGAGAAGATCCTGGTAGACCTATCTATGCTTAGAGAAGACCCTGGTAGACCTATCTAGGTTTGGAGAAGATCCTGGTGGACCAATCTAGGATTGGAGAAAACCCAGGTGGATCTAGCTAGGCTTGGAGAAGACTTTTTTGGACATATCTAGGCTTGGAGAAGACTTTTTTGGACATATCTAGGCTTGAGAAGACCCTGGCAGACCTATCTAGGCTTGGAGAAGACCCTAGTTGACCTATCTAGGCTATGAATAAGACCCTGGTAGACCTATCTTTGCTTGGAGAAGACCCTGGTGGAGCTATCTAGGCTTGGAGATGACCCTGGTGGAGCTATCTAGGCTTGGAGAAGACCCTGGTGGACCTATTTCAGCTGCACAAGATCATTCTTCCCACCGTGCATTCATTTAGGTCACCATGGCTCAAGATCGAGCTGAAGGCCTTTAAATAATAATAATAATAATAATACTAAATTCAACTATCTTTCTCACAAAAAGTACATGTTATAAAGCAAAAATGACCTAGTGCAGCAGTTTCCTGCTTTTGGAACATAAACCTACATAGCTTTTCTTGTCCTGGCCTTTTCTTCTAGCCAGATGTGTTGAGCACAATTTTACACCACAAAGGGCTCCTGCAAAAGTCCCTGAAACCCAGTCCAAGCACAGACCACAATACAGAGACTGCTCGCAGGCCTACTGACCCAAACTTAGGCTGGCTTCACACTGCAGTTTTTCACTGATCAGGGTTCATCAGCTTTTTTTTGCCAAAACCAGGAGTGAAACTTGCAGAGAAAAACTATAATTGAAAGATTGACACCTGTTGTGGATTTTGGAGACACTCCTGGTTTTGGCACAAAAAACCTGATGAACCCTGATCAGGGAAAAAACTGCAGTGTGAAACCAGCCTTAACCTGAACAGTGTCATTTATACCTATAAGACAGTCAAGTTCAGATCCAGAGACATGCAGTCAGTAAGAGAATTGCTGCTCATGCCTGGACCAAGTTTCATGGATATCTGCAGAAGCCCTAAGCTGTGCTCGCATAAAAGAGTTAAAAAATGGTTAGCCCTAAGCAACATCATAAAAATCTTTTCAAGGCAATTAGAGGCTTTTTAGTAATTGAGGACTATATATATGTGGCGCCCCTGCATCTGGCCGCCACAAAATGGTATTGCTATAACATCATGTAACACCATGTCTGATGGGAGTTGGGGTCCCTCTGCTGGAAGTCTGAAGTGAATACACACTGCCTAATCTCTAACCAGGAAGCTGAGCACTGAAGGTCTTCAATGAGCTGTGACTTAGCCTCTGGTTGGTGGGAGGGGTTAGTTAGGGTGTAGTAGTAAAGAAAAGACAAAAAAGAGGTTCAGTAAGGAGGCAGCAGGAGCAGCTCTGAAGGGACCAGCTGTAGTTAGGGAACCAGTCCCTACATCATCCAGGATTATAGGGCCTGGTGGTAGAACTGAATGCTGGTGAGTTCCAAGCTTAACAGCAATTCAAGTGGAGCAGTCCAGGTCATCAGTAGTACATAGGATCAGGGAACTGCTATAGGCATTGACACCAGCAGGATCCACAGCCTTGACACTAGACAGGATTAGTGGAGGTGGCAGGCAGGGAATAAGCATGTAACAGCAGCGGGTGAGGGGCGAGAAGGACCCACCTAGGGTGGATAGGGCAGGTGTAGACTGTCTCAAATTGTGGCAAGAGGTGTCCCATTCCCCATTCCCAATCATCAGGGCCTTCCTTCCTCTATTTTCATCCCATTATACCTTTATGTCGCCCCATGTGTTGGACATACTCTAGTCCAGCGTGAAAGCACCCAGTTTTGAAATGTTTCTGTAACCAATGCCATCAGTATATTTTACAACAATGAAGTTGTGAAGGTCTTGCGACAGCTCACTGGTTTTACCCGTCATGAGATGTTTCTTGTGTGGCACCTTGGTAATGAAACAACTTTTTATCTGCCATCAGTTGAACCAGCTGATATTATTATCACTTCGTGGCAGGATTGCTTTCTAATTACTGATAGATTTCAGCTGGTGTCATGACTTTCATGGATTTTCCACCACTCTTTCTTCATACGTTTAATACTCTTTCCCTATTTAATCTCGCATAAGTAAATTTACAGACATCTATGGTTTGATTTCTTTGCCTGTGTGGATTGGATGGGTTGTCACCGACATCTGGTGAGAATTTCATATAAGTAGCCTCTTTGGAAAGGTATTGCCTTAGAAATTTGGTGACCTGTGCAACACTTATTTCACCCGCTAAATACATTAATATATACAGTATATGCGTACATGTGTGCAGCAATGATAAGTGACATTTCCGAAGCTTCCACTAAATGTCACTTGTCGTCTCACTTTTCTCTAACTGCAAACATGAGACACGTTGGCTTACAAGAAAGAAATTGATAAAACGAGCGAGGAAACAGACGCCATATGCAGAGCAAATATGTTAATGATATGGTTAATTAATATAGCAATTTGTGTAGAGGCAGAACACAATCTTCTGGCTGCACTTTGCATAAAATAATTATATTGCACTTCCGTTGTAATTCAATATATAGATAAAAGGCTGTTCCATTAAGCCACTGTACTATAATTATGGGCTGCCGGTTACAAAGGGATTTATACTTAACAACTCTCCTAAAGGAGGCGTCAAGTTAAAGGGAAAAAGCATCAGAACCGCTCAGAGTATGAGAGACCTAAATAGGGATGAGCTGCAATACCAGACACAGCCATGGACAAAGGTGATCGCAGACTTGAGAACATGTTCTCAATTCAGACGATCCTCGATCAGCCAACTTGTTGCATCGTTGTGTGTGACACCGCGATAACGATGTCGTTAACGACTTCACCCATTCACATCAGTGAACAAGTATCATTCGCCAGGTTGTGCGACCGATAGCTGCTCGCTGGATCGTTGGTGCATCGTCCACGATATCTATGCGTGTGACAGCTCACCAACGATGTCAAAACGATGTCCTAACGTGATCGTTAGTGAGATTGTTAACGATGTCGTACCGTGTAACCGGGCCTTAAAGGTGAGAGTGTCTGGACTGCCACCCTTGCCCTGCTCCTGACCAGCCTAGACTATAACCACCTCACATTCACCCAGGGACCGGGATAAGTACCGTAACTCCCAGAAAGATGGCTATCTCTACGAAGCTAAACAGCAATAAAGTTCCAGCAGAACAATACTCTGTCAGCACAGTTCACAGTCTTTGCTGAGTATTATTAGTCTGTATAGGAACCAGTTAGGGCAGGTGCAGCAAATTAGAGATAGGCTTTATTTTCCTGCTTTGGAATCTATGTGCATAACAATAATGTATGTACACAATGATTACAGCAGCAGAATAGTGAGTGCAGCTCTGGAGTATAATACAGGAGGTAACTCAGGATCAGTAATGTAATGTATGTACACAGTGACTGCACCAGCAGAATAGTGAGTGCAGCTCTGGAGTGTAATACAGGAGGTAACTCAGGATCAGTAATGTAATGTATGTACACAGTGACTGCACCAGCAGAATAGTGAGTGCAGCTCTGGAGAATAATACAGGAGGTAACTCAGGATCAGTAATGTAATGTATGTACACAGTGACTGCACCAGCAGAATAGTGAGTGCAGCTCTGGAGTATAATACATGAGGTAACTCAGGATCAGAAATGTAATGTATGTACACAGTGACTGCACCAGCAGAATAGTGAGTGCAGCTCTGGAATATAATACAGGAGGTAACTCAGGATCAGTAATGTAATGTATGTACACAGTGACTCCACCAGCAGAATAGTGAGTGCAGCTCTGGAGTATAATAATACAGGAGGTAACTCAGGATCAGTAATGTAATGTATGTACACAGTGACTGCACCAGCAGAATAGTGAGTGCAGCTCTGGAGTATAATACAGGAGGTAACTCAGGATCAGTAATGTAATGTATGTACACAGTGACTCGACCAGCAGAATAGTGAGGGCAGCTCTGGAGTATAATACAGGAGGTAACTCAGGACCAGTAATGTAATGTATGTACACAGTGACTGCACCAGCAGAATAGTGAGTGTAGCTCTGGAGTATAATACAGGAGGTAACTCAGGATCAGTAATGTAATGTATGTACACAGTGACTCTACCAACAGAATAGTGAGTGCAGCTATGGAGTATAATACAGGAGGTAACTCAGGATCAGTAATGTAATGTATGTACACAGTGACTGCACCAGCAGAATAGTGAGTGCAGCTCTGGAGTATAATACAGGAGGTAACTCAGGATCAGTAATGTAATGTATGTACACAGTGACTGCACCAGCAGAATAGTGAGCGCAGCTCTGGAGTATAATACAGGAGGTAACTCAGGATCAGTAATGTAATGTATGTACACAGTGACTGCACCTGCAGAATAGTGAGTGCAGCTCTGGAGGATAATACAGGAGGTAACTCAGGATCAGTAATGTAATGTATTTACACAGTGACTGCACCAGCAGAATAGTGAGTGCAGCTCTGGAGTATAATACAGGAGGTAACTCAGGATCAGTAATGTAATGTATGTACAAAGTGACTGCACCAGCAGAATAGTGAGTGCAGCTCTGGAGTATAATACAGGAGGTAACTCAGGATCAGTAATGTAATGTATGTACACAGTGACTGCACCTGCAGAATAGTGAGTGCAGCTCTGGAGGATAATACAGGAGGTAACTCAGGATCAGTAATGTAATGTATTTACACAGTGACTGCACCAGCATAATAGTGAGCGCAGCTCTGGAGTATAATACAGGGGGTAACTCAGGATCAGTAATGTAATGTATGTACACAGTGACTGCACCAGCAGAATAGTGAATGCAGCTCTGGAGGATAATACAGGAGTTAACTCAGGATCAGTAATGTAATGTATTTACACAGTGACTGCACCAGTAGAATAGTGAGTGCAGCTCTGGAGTATAATACAGGAGGTAACTCAGGATCAGTAATGTAATGTATGTACACAGTGACTACACCAGCAGAATAGTGAGTGCAGCTCTGGAGTATAATACAGGAGCTTATTCAGGAACAGTATGGAATGAATATACCGGTATATGAACATATAATATATGTAACAGTGACTAATTCTATGTGTAAACTACTAATCTATATGGCAGAGCAAATGTAATTTTTATGAGACACAGAAGCTCAGTGAGCCATAGGCTGCCTGGCTATTGACTGATCCACTATTTATCTGTCATGGCCTATACTATTTTCAATAAGTAAAATCTGGAAATAATTTAGATCAATGTATTCTATCTGAATGTCTTAGTACAATATTTATGGCTTCTATCGGGCACAAATAAGTTTTAATTGAATATCTTGAACCAGGTGTGCAACAAGAATTATCTGATCCCTATAATAAGAGTGTGATTTGGTCCTCGTGCCTCAAGACACCAAAATAAATTCATATCCAAAACAACATCTGCTCTATTCCTCATTACCCAGCAGAGCACATGACTAATTGCATTAGGTAGAATTAGAAACATTTGCATGAATTATATACCATACAGTCGTTTTAGTTCTGGTAATTCCGTGTGTTCCAAGATTAGGTTCAGGTCTTGGTTTAAGGATTAGAATTTCTAAAAATTAGTAATTTAATTCTGCAGTTTTTTTTAAATATCTTTTTTCAGAAACAGCGCCACACTTATACTGTGACTGTGTTTGGTACTACAGCTTTTCACTATTTAAGTGAAAGATGATGATTGTGTGGCATCCCTGTGGTCTGGCTACCACTAATGATATTTCTTTAACATTGATTGTAATACCATGTCTGAAGAGAATTAGAGCTCACTCTGCTGGAAGTCTGAAGCATCCAACACAACCTGAACTCTAACCAGGAGGCTGGGCACTGAAAGGCCTGGCTAAGGCTGTGACTCATCTTCTGTTTGGATGAAGGTGTTAGGTTAATAAGACAGAGAAAAGCTTACCTGCTTCCCAGAGGACACGCTGCCTAGCAGGGTACCAGTGCCCCAGCTACTCATATGTTACAAAGCCTGGTGACAGACACCGGAGACTATTGAGTTCAATGCTCACCAATCACTTAAGTGGAACTTTTCAGGGCATCAGTAATACAGAGGGTCAGAGAATTGCTGGTAGGCACAGCTATCTACAGAGCCCGCATTACAAACCTAGCAGGAGGTAATCCACAGCAGATAAAGGGGAAGTACAGGGCAGCAAAAAGGCACCTAGAAACCTACCAATTTACAGGAGTCAGCAGGACGACCACTAAATCCTCCCAGCAGAGCGGACTACAGTTCTCAATAGACTGGCCAGAGCACATGCCTGGTGGTAATTGTATCATTTTGGACACTGTGCAAGGACTTCAGTAAAAGGCAAAGCAAAAAATTGATTCCTGCTGTTTATTTCTCTGCTACCCTGCACCACTACCACCATCATCATCACCATTATTTTGGAGCCAGCCCTGCTTGGGTAGGGTTTAACAACTCCACTTCCACTCTATCTCCCAGGGATCTCCTGCAGTGCCGGCCATATTTGGCAGATTATCCTAACTGGCGTCACAAACTCTATTTTTTTTTTTTTTTATTGTGTTTAGTTCACCATTTTTACTCTCCCTTTTCAATGTGAGCCAGGGCCACATCACTGAGCAGAGCCATTGTGATCCTGACTACTAGCCCAGCTGCAGGGTACCCCAGCTCGTTCCCTGGGGGACTTCTTTGAAAAAGGGGAATAGTTACAGGGGATGCTATATACAGTTTGTCGTGACACCACCTGTAGTTTCTAGTGATGTGTCACCAGCGCCGCCACAGTCCACCGGAGGTAGATGGTAATGCAGCAAGTTGGCAAAGTCCTCCACAGGTAGGACTGGACCTCCGGGGCAGCGTAGTGTGAAAGGACAACTTGTAGTGGAGCTGTAGATGGGATGAGGAGTGTTGGAGCAGTCTATTAGGGGCACCGTGATGGGGAAGAATGACACACGCACACTGCAGCAGTCTCTTCTACCTTTTACTGATGGTACGCAGGTAAAGACGTCCAGGGCACTTACAGGTGACCAAGTTGCACAGCGGGTCCCCAAAGCAAGTGGGTATAAGGCCTCCTCTGTTCCTCTGTAGTGATGGAAGCCCAGTCTGCATGCAGCCTCCTCTCTCTTCCTGACTCTGATGTCTGTCTCTCCTGTGCGGTCTCTGGGTTACTCTCTCTGATCACTGCGGTGGTACACGGCGGTGTCTGGCTCCCTCTCTATGACCCACAGGGAGACAGGGTGACTAAAGTTTTCACAGTGTGACGGGGTTTTCTGTGATCCTGGAGTATTCCACAGTTGCGGATCCCTGATATCCGGTACTTCTTGGGGCGAACTTTCACTAGTTCCTTGCTTCCCTGTTGACTCACTGCTCCTTGCCTTCTGTCCCCACTTAGGCTTGCGGGACGTCAGAAGGGCTACTCCGGGTCACTGGTTCGGGCCTAACCGCGGCACCGACCACAAGAACGTCTTCGCAGCTCTCCTACCGTCTGCACACTCTGACTAACTCCTCCCCTAGCAGTATTTAAAGGGATCTTACCTAAGGTCAGCAAGTGGAGCTCCCCCTACTGTGCCGGGGTGGAAGATGTTGCATGTAGTAGGCACCTGCTGTGGAAACCCAGCTGTGCATTAGAGAAGTCTGTGGCTACCTGCGTGAGCACGGAGGAATTGTGACAGATATATTTCAAGCTATTTTGTCCCTTTTTAACAAAACTTTATTTCAATTGCTCAGTTCCTCCTCCTCTCCTACAGTATGATAATAGTCCATAAGACACCATCTTGAATGTGTCCATTTCCCTTTACGAAAATTGAGTAGATAATTAAATTCTAAGTTCAACAATGAAGGCAAAGCCGTGTTTTAGCTGGTGTGTATTAGCATATAGATCATGTTCCTCGAAGTGTCAGAGTCGGAGCGTCACCGCTATGGGCACTATCCGCAGTTGGCATTAGCTGGCACTGAGAAAAGCTCCGGCGGGTGAATTCTCCACTCTTTAAACTTTCTTTAGGAAGAGCCTTGATCACTGTTACAATTCACAACCTTTCCTTGACCTTCCAAGATAAAAGTGCTGCTCACTTTCCAATCTCCACAGGCCTCTTGCGTAATTTCTGTGTCAATATGAATAAAGCGGAGCTGAGAATTTCTTCCTGTCTCCAGATGAGGTTACAGAATATAAAGGTTCATTCCTTTGAAATAGAAGGATAATGTGATCCGTGCAAGTGACTCAGCGACCGATGACCACCATTACACATTTGCTCTTGCGTGACGTAAAGGGATTTATAATTTTAGTAATTTTTCATTTTCTTATTGTACTTTGTATATATGTATTTTTATAGCAGTGCAATCTTTCCCGAGGGGGCTTAAAGGGAAACTGTCAGGTCTATTATATTTTGGAAATTGCTATCATACGCTACTCAACATTAAACTTGCAACACCAATAAGGAAAAGTTGTGGAATTGTGGAAATCACAGAAAATGGATAGACATATTCATGATACGCACTTGATCAAAAAAATAGAAACAAAATCTTAAAGGGAACCTGTCACCCGATTTTAAGCCCTACACTATCTCTAGCTGTCCCTACACCTTCCTAGCAGCTCCCAACTATCCCTTTCTTAACTAAAGTGTCTCTATGAAAAATGTGTAAAATAAGTCTAAACTTACTGCAGTCCCCGTGGTTGGGGGACTGGGTAGGCGTGGCCACGCTGCGTTCCTCACACCTCGTCTTGTAATGCACGCCCCGCTGGGCGGCATTATTCTGGGTCCACTCAGCCCCATTAATTGGAATCTCCCGCCCTCTACACCTCTTTGCATCGGCCGGGCGTCACATCCCGCGCGATGCATTATGGGCTTCACGTGATCGCCCTAGTGCATTATGGGCCGATCACGTGATCGTCCCAAGTGCATTATGGGGCTTGATCCGCGCATGTGCAATGCGCTATGAAGCGGGGCCGATCAGTGACAAGCCATAATGCACTGGGCGATCAGTGATCGGACCAGAATGCACTAGGGCCGATATCAGTTACATACCGATTTTTGATCTGACAGATTCCCTTTAAATTGAGGCATGGCCAAAAGTGTTGGCACCTTTGAAATTGCTTCAGAAAATTAAGTATTTTTCTAAGAAAAGTATTGCAGTTACATGTTTTGTTATACACTTGTTTATTTCCTTTGTGTGAATTGGAACAACACAAAAAAAAACTGAGAAAAAATAGGCAAATTGGAATAATTCCCCACAAAACTCCAAAAAATGGGCCGGGCACTTTTCGAAAATTGTGGGCAAATAACTTTGTTTTCAGCATGGGGTGGCAGTTGTGGGGCAATATGAGAATCACACCTGAAACCAGATAAAAAGGGGAGAAGTTGCCTCAATCTTTACACTTGTCATGCTTCCCGGGGGGAGGCGCCCTAGATTGGTACCATTGGGCTGTGGTACCCAACTCCCCTGGGTGAGCTGGTCCTAGTTTATCCAACCCCTACTCAGGGATTGTCAGGGGCAAGCCCAGGTGTTCTAAATACCACAGCTGCTAGTACCATGGGGGCGGCTCGTAGGGTTAGCTTATACTACGGTAAGGCTAAGAAGGATCTGAGGCACCAGAGCCCAAGGCTAGAAGAGCTGGTATGGGTTCCACCAGAGAGCACGAGGTGGGCCTGACTAACAGCCAGAGAAGCAGAAGCTTACTAACACAATAATCCGGCACCTCCCAGCAGTGGAGGCGGCCTCATATACCAGAGGATTGACAGCTATTGGCCAAGCGGAGTGTCAGGCTGAGCCGTGCCGGCCCCTAGATTCACAGGGAAGGGGCGCGGCCGCACCTAGTGCGCCGCTCATTACACCGTCCATTGAAGTGTGCTGGTGTGTGAACTCGGTGACCAGCAGTCAGGAAGGGGACCCAGCGATGTCTCCGAGACACAGCACGCCTGGACGCCGGATGCCCGACCGGCAGAGCAGCAGAGGATGCAGAGCCAGGGAAGGTGAGCTGGGGAGCGGTGCCAGGGGACCTAACAACACTGAGTGCATTGATTTTGTGCAAGACATCATGAAATCACCAAAGGATTTTGGGTGACAAGTGTCAGAAAGCTGTGGGCATCTTAGGTCCAGGGTCTCCAGCAGGACAATGACCCCAAACATCAAGAAGCCCCAGAAATGGAGGAAACAAAGCTCTGGAGAGATCTGACGTGGCAGCAATGAGTCCGGATGTAAATCCCATTGATCACCTGTCTTTCGCATAGTTCTCACCATATACACTAATATTATTTGTTCATATCTTCCTTAGCCATAAACCCTCCCCATACCATGAAGTATGGAGTGTGTACTAACTGAGCCATAAACCCTCCCCATACCATGTCCAGCAGACATTGTAGGATTACTACGGTATGTGGATTTTATTATTAGGGTACGGACACACTGGCGTGAAACTCGGACAAGTGCAATGTGTGATTTCATTGCATTGCAGTCGGATCAATGTTATTCAATGTCTGAGAGCAGATTGGCGAGTGTTGGACGCTTTTTTCTCATCCAGATTCTGGATGAGAAAAAAGTCGCAACGTGCTGCGACAGTATGTGATTCACGTGTGAGACTCACTAATGCAAGTCTATGGGTCCAACAAAATCACGGACCGCACACGAGCCATTCAAGAGGCATCCATTTTTTTCACTGATACATTATCATTCTGAGAACACTGTAAAATGTTCCTGTAAATGATTATACAGTAAATAGCTGCTGAGAAAAAAATCGGATGTCACACGGACATCACACGGATGTGATCTGAGAATCTGTGAAAAATGGCGGACACTCACATAGCACTTGCACGCCACATGAAGCAAAACACGGATGACTGTACCCAATTTGTTATATATTGACGGAGTCGGTGCATTTTCTACCGACTCTAGCTCCGACTCCGCCAAAATGGGCTCTGACTCTGACTCCACAGCCCATGCTGCAGGTCTGTGGGTTGCCCCCCTCCCTTTTGGCAGCTCTATGGGCCAGGGCTGGCCCTCTCCTATATAGCATGCTACAGCAGGTCTGTGTGGGCCACTCCCATCTCCACCACCATATGCAATGCTGCAGTGCCTGCTGCAGCCCAGGCCTGTGTGTGGGGGCCGCTGTCATCCCTCCACCCCACCCCCATATCATATGGGGGTGGCGGGATGGGAGCAGCTCACACAGACCTGGGCTGCAGCAGGCACTGCAGCATTGCATATGGGGGTGCAGCGGCAGCGGGGCCACCCGGCTGGGCGGAGACTGAAGGAAAAAAAAAATGAAAAAAAGATAAAATAAAAAACGCTGAGGCGCCGCCCTCCCTGAATTTCGGCGCCCTAGGCATGTGCCTACAAGTGCCTAAGGACAAATACGACCCTGCCTATTAAAGCAGAGTACTTCTACATGTTTGTTATACTGTTTTTTCTGTGGTCTAGTTATTTGGAGCTTGTTGCCCTTGATCATGTCAAAATGCAAATTGCAACCCAGCCTGTTAGAGATTAGACTGCTCGAACCACTGCTATGATGTTATGAAACACTTTGTGAGACCTTATGGATATCCCGAGCAGGTCCTAACAGATCAGGGATCAGAATTTAAGTCTGATTTATTCCAAGAACTGTGTGCACTCTATGGCTGCAAGAAACTTTGCACAACTGCTTACCATCCCGGATGCAATGGACTGTGCAAAAGGATAAACAAAACTTTGATTGACATGTTGAAGAATGTTCCATCTCAAGAAAGGAAAGAATGGCCTGAGTTACTCCAAGAAGTAACTTACTAGTATAACAATATCACCCACTGCTCATTACGTCTTGATGAATGTACAGGGTTGCAGGTTCTGTGCCGTGGGGTGCTCCGGTTAAGTGACAGCCGAGACCAGCCCGGAGCAATAATGCTGCAATGACACTTTGATTGACATGTTGAAGAATGTTCCATCTCAAGAAAGGAAAGAATGGCCTGAGTTACTCCAAGAAGTAACTTACTAGTATAACAATATCACCCACTGCTCATTACGTCTTGATGAATGTACAGGGTTGCAGGTTCTGTGCCGTGGGGTGCTCCGGTTAAGTGACAGCCGAGACCAGCTCGGAGCAATAATGCCTGCAATGCCACTGGCTGTTTAACACACTAAATGCCATGATCAATATCAATTGTAATAATTAGGAAGCTGGGAGAAGGGGCTAGCTCCCTCTCCTGTCTCATCGGCACCCCCGCGACATCAACGCAAGGGCATGGTCGTAGCCATCGCAAATCAAGTTCGTCATGATGACCTCCGGGCCATCCAACTACGATAAGCCTGTTAGATCATGCCAGGAACATGGTCTAAGAGCTTCTGTCACTGCATCACTGACAGGTGTAATGCATTGCCATGTTGCTTCAGAGAATGCATTATATCAGTGATCAGAGTCATGAATGTTGAATTCCCATAGAGGGACTAAGTCAAAAAGTTTACATTTTTTTTATTTTAATTTTTTTAAATTGCAAAAATATTTTTTTTAACAAAATAACAAAGAAAAAAAGAAAAAACCTTCTACCAATACGTCTATTTCTGTGAAGACAGAAACAAAAAAAGAAAACATTTGTTAACTCCACGTTTCATAACAACACAACCTATAAAGCTGTCACGCTATTTAACCCCTTGAGTGAACAATGTAAAAAATAAATAAAAAACCTAGAATAAAACGTGGGTTGCAGGTGATTGAGCACCGGTATACACACACCTGTGTTGCCTCTCAGGGGAGCTGGCAGCCGCTGCTAGGTGCAATGGGTATTTACCTGCCAATTTTTTTGGTGAGTTTTTTTCTCTGTCCTATTTCGGTGAATCACAGCTTTCAGAACATAGCAATGCAAAAACTATTTCTTCTTTAATATAGCTTTTATTGTGTAAAACCATCGAACCATAAACAATTGTATAAATATGGGATCGTTGTAATCATATTGACCCGAAGAATAAAGCTGTTTTATCATTTTTGCTACACGCAGAACGGCATAAAAAAACTACCGGTATCCTGAATTGCTGATTTTTGTTCATTCTGCCGATTAAAAACCAGAATGGAAAGCAATCAAAAAATGTTATGTGCCCAAAAGTGGCACCAATAAAAGCATCAATTCACCCTGCAAAACACAGACACATAAATCTGTCAGCAGAAATACAGAAAAAATATAGATCTCAGAATATGGCAATCCAAAAAACCAAAAGCAGCACGTCTTAGGCTGGCTACAGACTTGCGGACCCTCCGCAGCCCCTATCTTTATAATGAGAACACACGGTCATGCGCAGGTCTGCTCATGACCGTGCGCTCCTATTCACTGCAATATGTGATTTGTACGCAGGCGGATGTCCGCGCACAAATCACACACAATCACACACTCTCGTCCGCACCAGGAACATGACCATGTCGCGTTCCTGGTGCGGACGAGAGTGTGTGATTTGTGCGCGGGCATCCACCTGCGTACAAATCACATATTGCAGTAAATGGGAGTGCACGGTCAGGAGCAGACCTGCGCATGACCGTGCGTTCTCATTATAAAGATAGGGGCTGCGGTCAGCTTGTCGATCCCCTCCGCAGGACGCTGCGGAAGGTCCGCAAGTCTGAAGCCAGCCTAAGTGTGTGATAGCAGCCATACATAAGAAGATAAGGTATTGCAGTGATTGCACCGGCCTGAAGGATAAAGCCATCGAATCACTTATACCGCACACTGAATGGAGTCTAAAGAGAAATAAAACCAATTCTCCACCTACTGCTGATTTCTTCATTCTTCCTCCCAGAGATAGCGGTAAAGCTTGGCTCACATATATTCTGCCCTCTACACAAAGCACTTACACCAGGGTTTCCATTTCAATCTCTAAATATGTGATTCAGACAGAACCCCCAACAGGAGATTTCTTAGGGCCGCTTCACACTGCGGCGTGATCCAGTCCGGTTCTGTCCGGGAGGACCCTGACAGCCGCGGACCGGATCTGCACACAGGTCTGAGGGGCAATTATGCCCTTCGGACCTGTGTGCAGCGCACGCAGTTCCCGCTGCTGATAGGTCAGGACCGTGGGCGCCGCGGTCCTGACCTGTCAGCGTCTGCAGCTGCGTGCGCTGCAGACCGGACCGGAGGGGACGTTATACTGATCATGAACTAGAGTTAGAATTCTGTAGACCATTGGATTTCATGGCACTGCTGCACACACCGCTGTCACACATTCCTCCAGATATTAAACACTCGGGAATATGTAAAGACACCACTGCCACATGGAAGGCGATGAGGAAGAAACTGAAAATGTCCGGGAAAGTATCAGAACACTGCTATGGGGAGGGTTTATGGCTCAGTTAGTACACACTACATACTTTATGGTATGGGGAGGGTTTATGGCTCAGTTAGTACACACTCCATGCTTCATGGTATGGGGAGGAATTATGGCTCAGTTAGTACACACTCCATACTTCATGGTATGGGGAGGGTTTATGGCTCAGTTAGTACACACACCTTACTTCATGGTATGGGGAGGGATTATGGCTCAGTTAGTACACACACCATACTTCATGGTATTGGGAGGGTTTATGGCTCAGTTAGTACACACTCCATACTTCTTGTTATTAACCAGTTAATGCTCTCTTGTCCACCGCACTGCAGTGTCAAAAGTGGAAGACAGCGAGACAGGCAGCGACATGGCATCAGAGAGCCCCTGACCTCGAAATAGAAGATCCTCAGATCCTGGTACTGTGACATAATATTAGGAATAATATTTTTTGCATTTATATTACACTATGAACTCCACAGCACTTTACATACACCATCAACACTGTCCCCATTGGGGCTCACAATGTAAACATCCTATCAGTATGTCTCTGTAGTGTGGTTGGACAAACCTACAAACCTTTTATATGTGCTACATGTAATGTGGGGGGAGAAGCTGCAAGGATGGGGGAGAAGCTACATGAAACTTGGGGGGGATTGTCCATGACAGGGGGGGTGTGATGGGGGGTGGGGCAATGTAGGGCGCAATGTGGGGCGGGGCCGCGATGGGTGGGGGCGGGGGGGGAGGCTGACAGTGCCTAGGGCAGTAGGAACTCCAAATACAGTCCTGATAATAGGTAATGATAATAAGCTAGTGCTAGTAAAAAACAGTGTCAAAAACAGGGTTCTTAGTTAATACGTTTTTTTGCAAAAAACGTACAAAGCCGTTCTACCAACGCCAAGGTGACCCATATCAGAACGGTCCCTATCTAATTTAAAACCTGATCCTGTATAAGTATACCCCATGGATGCAGGATGAAGACGGGCCAGAGTCCGAGTCCAATATGGACAGTGAAGTGGTAACCCGCGAAACGGGGCGCCCATCATCAGCTCTGCATTCCTTTCCCTCCCTGCACTGATGTAACCTCCTGTTCCAGAATTTATGGAATAAAAGAATTTTGCACAGCAACATATGTCCTGGTGAGTGCTACCTGTTATTCTTACATACCTGATATTGTCTGCACCTGTCGGGTTGAGCAACACTATTCTCAAGCTATGCTGTCTGCTGTTCGGGGAACAATTATTGTTCTGGGATTTTAAATAAGCCTTTATTACCGCTAGTGCCCGGTATCAGTCTTCAAGATTTTTAACTAATTTAAAACCTGATCATGTATAAGTATACATCATGGATGCAGGATGAAGACGGGCCAGAGTCCAATATGGACACAGTGCAGCAGACAGCACCTTATGTGCCTGGCTCAGAATGGAAGCGGTGGGGCACTTCCTATCTTGCATAACAAGAAACTAATGAAAACTTCCAACTGAGCCAAAGCACAATGTGAACAGGTCTGTAGGGCCATGTTCACACCACACAAAAACAGTATAATAAATGTATAGAAGTACTCTGCTATAATAGGTAATAATAAAAAGCTAGTGCTAGTAAAAAACAGTGTCAAGAACAGGGTTCTTAGTAAATATGTTTTTTTGCAAAAAACGTACAAAGCCGTTCTACCAACGCCAAGGTGACCCATATCAGAACGGTCCCTATCTAACTAATTTAAAACCTCATCCTGTATAAGTATATCTCATGGATACAGGATGAAGACGGGCCAGAGTCCAATATGGACACAGTGCAGCAGACAGCACCATATGTGCCTGGCTCAGAATGGAAGCGGTGGGGCACTCCCTATCTTGCTGGTTGCAGTTTGACATGATCAAGGGCAACAAGCTCCAAATGATGGTGAGTTTTAATGGGATGCAGTGGAGCTCTTTGTTCCATACTTTCTTGGCTACTGAGACACGGAACACTTTCTCTGCACCATGTCTCGATATCTTGGCACATTCCTATCCAGTAGAAGCATTCTCGGATCGTCATTCCAGTCTTTTGGCAACCAAAGTGTTCAGATTTTTCATGATAAGCCTCAAGAATGATGTTGGCATCTTGTCTGGATACAACTATTTGGAAGACTCTCTCGTGAGTGTGGAGGATCACAGTGAATCGAGCTAACGCTCCTTTGTGGTTCTGCAGACGTTATTTCTATCGCCATAATCTGCAGAGTTCTGGGTTAGATCGCCTGTATCTCACAGGTAGACTTGGTTGTCTAGATTATAGCAACTTCCATTTCATAGGGTTCTGGAGGTTCTGCTGTCCTTTTGAATTTCAGCCCAATCATGGCTTATCATGGGTCTGGGGTTACGTTAAGAAACAGGAGGTCCTGGGTCTCTCTGCACATTCTGCTTGGCGACATAGGAATAAAAAGCGGGCATTTTTACTTCTTCCTACTCGTCCTCATCATAACAGGGTTTTTCTGAGGGCAGTCTGGACAGGGCATCAGCACTGACATTAGATTGGCCTGCTCAGTACTTCATGACAAATTGGTAATTGGCCAAACAGGAGGCCCATCTCTGCTCAAGGGCTCCAGGTTTAGCAGTCTGTAACTGGGACAATGGGTTGTTGTCGGTAAAGGCAATGAAGGGAGTTGCTGTCAAGTAGTGCTTAAATTTGTCGGTGAGAGCCCACTTTAGTGCAAGGAATTCTAAGTTAAATGAACTATTGAACCGGTAGTAGCATACACCGCGCAGTCAGGGATCAGTCTCAAAAACATTACTGCGATTGCTGTCCCCTTACAAGAGCTCCTACACCTTGATAGAAGATAAGCAAAAGCCTTTCCTTCAGTGGACACCAGAACTAGAACAGTCCTGGCAGGAAATTAAAATGAAGTTAACCAAAGTCCCAGTCCTTGCCTACCCAGACTACAACATCCCCTTCCACCTATATATAGATGCCAGCCACACGGGAATAGGTAGAGTACTATTCCAAAGCTAAGACCAGAAAGAAAGAGCCATTGTCTCTGCCTGCAGATCCCTCCGACCAACTGAAAGAGATGATGAGAATTACAGTTCATTTAAGTTGAACAACACCAGGCTGGAAGAGAAAAAGGCGCAGACAAGACAAGATTGTTGTCCTCAGGACATACTCTCCCACCTCAGCTGTAGATCTCCGCAGTTCATCCAGAGGGATCATGGGCCTTTTGGCTGCATCTCTGATCAGTCTTCTCCTTGTTCCAGATGAAAGTTTAGAGGGACGGCCGGGTCTTGGTTAGATTTGCAGTGGTCTTCTTTTTTTCTTTTGTTGTTTTTTTCTTTATTGTTCTTTTTTCTTTTCTTTTTTTTCTTCATTGTTCTTTTTTTTTCAAATTTTTCTTTATTGTTCTTTTTTTCTAAGTTACTTTTTCTTTTTTTCCTCTCTTTTCTGACACAAGATAACAATGTCACAAATTATTGACACAAATAAGATCACGTCATTCACATTTACTTTTTAGGATGTTACATTCTATTTTTTCACCAGATACATTGTATGTCAGCTGATTTGAAGTTCGCAGGTTTTTTCTTATGGGAAGTCTGTGACCTTATGATTGGATGGTATACAGGGGCTATTTTTATGTGTATTTATATTGTGGTTTTATCTGAAGAAGGAGCAGGTTATTGCTCTGAAATGCCTAATAAAATAATCACTTTTGCATTTTATCTATTATTGGAGACTGACCCCTGACAGTGCAGCGTATGCACCATATTCTACTACCGGGTCAATATTTCTCCTCATAGTGGCTGCAGTTGTTGCTATCAAAGTTTGTTGTGGCTCTCACAACCCTTCCAGGTGAGCCGCAAATCACTAACAATCACCTTATCTCCATAACGTTAAGACCCTATTTGTACCTTTGTCTCTTCGGGTACCGTTACACGTCGCAATATTGTTCTGATATCGCATACAATTTCACGGGAGCGCGCACGTTTTTGGCACTTGTCCAAGATGGCATAGGAGCTGTCACACAGAGAGATATCGGCAGGCAACGCAACTACGATGTTGTACGCAACTTTTGTGCGCTGGGTATGAGCAACCCAGAGAACGAGCATTAACACTGTAGTGACTAAGGGGAAGTTGCAAACAAGATCGCAGTTGCGCCTTCACCCGGCACAATCATGACACATCGCATATGCAATATCGTACGGTTGAAGGGCTTGCACCTGACGTGTTTTGTCATCAGAGCCCAAAAATGACGCAGGCCTCGTTTTTGGGACCGGTGAAAAATAGGACAAAAAATGAATCCTGCACCGGATTCACAAAACTGGATGGCCAAATAGCGCCAATCCGGCACTATAGGGATATATGGGGGGGGCAAAATCGATCCTGTTCTGTTTGTTTCAAAAACGAACAGAACAGTATGGTAAAAAAGCCAGTCATAGACTTGGAATAGTACTGCACCTAATCCCGTGTGGCTGGCATCTGCATACAGGTGCATGGGGATGTTGTAGTCTGGATAGTCAACATCTTAATTTCCTGGCAGGACTGTTCTCGTCTTAATTTCCTGCCAGGACTGTTCTCATCTTAATTTCCTGCCAGGACTGTTCTCATCTTAATTTCCTGCCAGGACTGTTCTCATCTTAATTTCCTCCCAGGACTGTTCTCATCTTAATTTCCTGCCAGGACTGTTCTCACCTTAATTTCCTGCCAGGACTGTTCTCACCTTAATTTCCTGCCAGGACTGTTCTCATCTCAATTTCCTGCCAGGACTGTTCTAGTTCTGGTGTCCACTGGATGGAAAAGCTTTTGCTCATCTTCTGTCATGGTAGTCCTTTTAGGAACTCTTGTAAGAGGTCAGCAATCCGAGTAAAGTTTTTGATGAATCTCCTGTAGTAGCTGGCATGTCCAAGGTATCTGCGGACTTCTTTAATAGTAGTTGGGATCTTCTCTGGATCCGGAATAACTCCTTCTGCACTGACTACATATCCTAGGTACTGGACCTTTGGTTTTAGTTGATACCATTTGGATGGTTTGACTTTCAGGCCATGCTTGGCTAAGGCTTCAAAGACTTTGGCGAGATGTTGGAGGTGTTCGTCGTAGGTTTTGGAGTAGATGATCTAAGTACAGCAGCACAGTTTCAAAATTCTTGTGACCCAAGCAGTGTTCCATGAGTGTCTGAAGGATTCCTGGGGCATTGCTAAAACCAAAGGGCATGCGGTTGAATACAAACAAGTCCATAGGGGTAGTGAATGCAGTCTTCTCTTGGTCCTCTGGGGCCATTGGTACTTGCCAGTACCTGCTGGTGAGATTTAGGGTGGAGAAGTAGGCTGCTGATTTCATCCAGTCAACGATTCTTCTATTCTTGGCAGGGAGTTCGCATCTTTGTGGGTAATGTTATTGAGCTTGCGATAATCCATGCCCAACCAAATACTCCCATCCTTCTTTTTAACGAGCATAATTGGCGCAGACCAAGAACTGTGACTGTCCTTAATCACATCAGCAGCTTTCATTTATTGTATCATCTTCTTTACTGGCCGGTACATGGATGGAGGTATAGGTCAATACTAATCCTATATTCTTTCTTCCTAGGAGAAAAACAGTCTTTCCACAATGCAGAATTAGCTCTCTCGCCATTCATCTCCTCCCCCGACTCACTATTCCACTCTGTAGTCGGGAGGGGGGGGGGGGGGGAAATTAATTAATAGCTTGCCATCAAGCACCTTTTTCCCCCGTTGTTCATAACTTCACAATGAGTTGTTTTGGACGAGGGGGGAAAGTTTAATTACAGTCAGTGGTAGTCAGTGGTAAATATAGTCATTTTACTTTGCAAAGCAATATAGCTTTAATAGCTATGATTTTAAATCTATGCAAAAAACACCCTGGCCTCCTCCACCCCTTAATAGCCAGCCATCACACACCTTATATTTTATTTTTGCCAAGTGCATGACGTAAACATTCCTGACGTTTCAAATCACATTCACATCTTCATCAAGGGAATTAATTTCAATATACAAAAAGATAACAGCAACAGTGTCAAAATATTACATATGGAACATAACATCTACACAGAAGAAAGCAACATATACAGAGAAGAAATGACTCCGGAGTTAATGCAATATGATAAGAGCGACACATTGGAGAGAAGAAGTTCAGACAATAAGGCCTCATCTGCTGCTGTGATTGGTGCTTTGTGCGATACATTCACTATCAGAGAGTTCCAGTGATGGTGATTACCCTACATGTGCTGGAGATACAGAAAAGAAGAGAAAAAGGTAATGGGAAAAAGACAAATATTTCTTACCCAGTAAGTGGGATTGTTTATAGGTAGAGGTCTCACAGACGATGCTGTCATGGTTTGTATGTTATAGAACACTAGATATGGGCCCGATGCTATGGCATCGGGAGAGTGGTCTCCGCCTCTGTCTCCCCCTGTTCTCTGCCCCTGTCTCCCCCTGTTCTCTGCTCCTGTCTCCTCCTGTCCTCTGCCCCTGTGTCTCCCGGTTCTCTGTCCCTGTCCTCTGCCGCTGTCCTCTGCTGCTGTCCTCTACCCCTGTCCTCTGCCCCTGTGTCCCCCTGTCCTCTGACCCTGTCCTCTACCCCTGTGTCCCCCTGTTCTCTTCCCCTGTCATCTGCCTCTGCCCCTGTTCTATGCCCATGTCCTCTGCCCCTGTGTCCCCCTGTCCTCTGCCCCTTTTTCATCCTGTTCTCTGCCCCTTTTTTCCCCCTGTTCTCTTCCCCTATCTCCCCTGTCCTCTTCCCCTGTGTTCCCCTGTCCTCTGCCCCTGTGTCCCCATGTCTTCTGCTCCTGTGACCCCCTGTCCTCTGCTCCTGTGTCCCCCTGTTCTCTGCCCTTGTCCTCTGCCCCTGTGTCCCCCTGTCCTCTGGCCCTGTGTCCCCCTGTCCTCTGCCCTTGTCCTCCGCCCCTGTGTCCCCCTGTCTTTTGGCCCTGTGTCCCCCTGTTCTCTGCCCCTGTCCTCTGCCACCGTGTACCCCTGTCCTATGCCCCTGTGTCCCCCTGTCCTCTTCCCCTGTTTCCCCCTGTTCTCTGCCCCTGTATCCCCCTGTTGTCTGCCCCTGTGTCCCCCTTTTGTCTGCCCATGTGTCCCTCTGTTCTCTGCCCCTGTGTCCTCTGCCCCTGTGTCACCCTTTCCTCTGGCCCTGTGACCCCCTGTCCTCTGCCGCTGTGACCCCCTTTCCTCTGCCTCTATGTCCCTCTGTCCTCTGCCCCTGTGTACCTCTGCCTCTGCCCCTGTCTCCCCCTGTCCTCTGCCCCTGTCGCCCTGTTCTCTGCCCCTGTGTCCCCCTGTCCTATGCCCCTGTGACCCTGTCTTTTGCCCCTGTGACCCCCTGTTCTCTGCCCCTGTCCTCTGCCCATGTCCCCCTCTCCTCTGCCCCTGTGTCCCGCTGTTCTCTGCCTCTGTGTCCCCCAATCCTCTGCCCCTGTGCCCCTCTGTCCTCTGCCCCTGTGTCTCCCTGTTCTCTGCCCCTGTTTCCACCTGTCCTCTGCCCCTTTCTCCCCATGGTCTCTACCCCTGTCTCCCACTGTCCTCTGCCCCTGTCTCCCACTGTCCTCTGCCCCTGTGTCTCCCTGTCCTGGACACAGGGGCAGAGGAGAGGGGGTCACATGGGCAGAGGACAGGGGGCCACAGGGACAGAGGACAGGGGGTCACAGGGGCAGAGGACAGGGGGACTCAGGGACTGAGGACAGGGGGACACAGGGGCAGAGAACAGGGGGACACGGGCAGAGAACAGGGGGACACGGGGGCAGAGGACAGGGGGAGATAGGGGCAGAGGACAATGGGAGACAGGGGCAGAGAACAGGGGACACAGGGCAGAGGACATGGGGACACAGGGGCAAAGGACATGGGGACACGGGCAGAGGACAGGGGGACGCGGGGCCAATGAATAGGGGCAGAGGACAGGGGGACACAGGGGCAGAGGACAGGACACAGGAGCAGAGGACAGGGGGAAACAGGAGCAGAGGACAGAGGGACATAGAGGCAGAGGAAAGGGGTCACAGGGGCAGAGGACAGGGGGTCACAGGGCCAGAGGACAGGGTGACACAGGGGCAGAGGACACAGGGGCAGAGAACAGAGGGACACAGGGGCAGACAAAAGGGGGACACAGGGGAAGACAACAGGGGGATACAGGGGCAGAGAACAGGGGGGAGCAGAGGCAGACGACAGGGGGACACAGGGGCATAGGACAGGGGGACACAGTGGCAGAGGACAGGGGCAAAGAACAGAGGGACACAGTTGGGAACGCAGGAGCGATCTCTTTTGGGGCGAGTTAAGCCCATTAACGTTAAGTGCTAGTATGTTTACAGGCATGGGTACAGAGAAAGGGCAACACATCTGCGATTGTAACAATGTGAGGTCAATAGTACTGCATTAGGGGGGGAGAAGGAGTGGGAAAGGGGACTGACAATAAAGCACAGCATGCTGGTTTGTACATGTTTCCCCGCTGCCGGTACCCAGTATGGCCGGGAGAGCAGGGTGTCCAAACCAGAAGGTGGCGGGGAAGAACAAAAACAGAAAACAGAACAGAAAATATACAAGCGAACCACCGAAGTGGATCTAAAGAGTCCCAGTGTCCTAAAAAGAAAACTGTAAAAAATGGAAAAAGTTGTCTTAGTCCAGAGCGCGAAAATGCGCTCAGTGGGGCAGTAATCACCCATCGGCTGCAGGACCCAAGGTAGAGGAGAAAGGAGAGATAGAGGACGTAGAAGGGTGAGAGGGTGAGAAGAGCATCGCAGAGGCGATAGGAGAGGGGGGAAAGGTAGAGTAGCGGTCTAGGTGTATAGTAAGGTAGAGGAGAAGATAAAGTGTGGGGGAAAAGGTGAGCGAGACTAGGGTTAGGAGGAGAATCAGAGAGGTACCCTCAGAGAGCGAGAACAAAGAGGGAGATGGGGGAGTTGAAAATCAGAGAAGAGAGAGGTTAAGAACACATAGAGAAAGGGGAAGAAGGTCAAGAAATAGGGAGAAAAAAGGAGAAATCGAGGTAAAAGAACTTGTACTACCTGCTGGGTGATGTACAAAAGCCAGGAAGGCGAGCCCCATGAGAAAAATAGAAAATTCTTTGGCCCAGACGGCCTGCCAAAGTTCAGGCTACATCCCACTCCGGATCTATGTTTTTGTGCCTGGGACGGGAGTCAAGACGTCGGTTTTGCGGCTCACGGCGATCACGTTGAGGCGGCGCTGTGAAATCTGACGGAAGCAAGTCCCATTTCTTTAGGAGTGACGCCGCCTGCGCCGGTGTAAGGCACACGTGGGAGACATCATTTCTTCGGACGACCAGGCGTGTCGGACGGCCCCAGTGATAAGATACGTCTTGTTCCCGAAGGATGGAAGTGTACAGCTTATAGGCACGACGCAATTCCAGGGTCCCAGGGGACAGGTCAGAAGACTTCTAGTGCGGAGAAGCGGCTTGAAAGTGTCGGTTCTCGTCGTAGAGCCTTTAGGAATCCCTCTTTCGTCTCAAAAAAATGGATTCTCGCAATAACGTCCCTAGGTAGTTCAGGACGCACTCCAGGGGGTTTCGGCAGTCTATGTATGCGGTCGATCTTAAAGTCACGAGCATCCAGCTCTGGGAGGACCTCTTTCCGGAAGTCACATAGGACTGCTCTGAGGTCAGAATCCGGGATCGCCTCTGCGACGCCCCTGAGTCGGATGTTGTTTTGACGGTTTCGGTCTTCCATATCGTAACTTCTCGCTTGAGCGGTAGCCATCTCGTCCTGTAAGTGTTCGTGTTCATCCAGCAGATTGTTGTGTGAACGTACTAGCTCAGCCGTTTTGTTTTCAAGTCGGTCCGTTCTAGATCCCAGTTCAGTCACTTCACCTCGTAGATCCTCCACCATTTCTCTCATATCATCCTGGAGAGATGAACGAAGGTCTGATAGGAGATCTGTCATAAGGGATTTTATCAGTGAATAGGTGACTGGGGAGTCTGCAGTGAGAGGTACAACGCCAGTCTCTAGCGCTTGTTGTTCTCGTCGTGTGGCGCGAGCGGCCCTGGGGGAAGGAGGCGCCATTTTGGATGCGCGGGCAGAGTCAGAGGGGCCCGATGTAAAGCAGTCAGAGACCCACTTCGGGAGGGAGGATTGCTGAGTCCTCACCTCTCCCATCTGTGCCTGGCTTGTTCAGTGGGTCGCCGGAGGGGTTTTAGAGCGATTTAGGCAGTCTGGAATGCTTGTAAGCCGCGGTATTCTCCCGGGGTCCGGGAGCTCCTGGATCAAGCGGCCTTCCTCATGCGGTGCTAGGCCACGCCCCCCAGATGATCCATTTCTGATCTGATTTTTAGAAAAACGGATCCAGCTGTAAAAGAGAAAAATGTCCAAAAAAAGCGAATCAAAAACGCAGAGTGTGAACAAAGCCTAAATGTCATCTGTTGTAGATATCAAATCCACAGCACCGATCAGTTTACATTGCAGATTTTTGGTATATCAGAGATTCCATGAGATTCTCAATCCTTCTGCTGTATGACGCTGCAGGATCTTGTGTGAACAAGCTCCAAGACTGCGGGTGACGGAACACAGTGACGTTACTTGTCATTTGCAAGTAAAAAATTGACAGTGTAATACAATGCCGACTAAATAGGTAAAATATAAGAATCTTATCTCTCATTACCTACCAGTGAATACTGGAGAGGGAGTATATACAGGGAGGAGTATATACAGCACTGTGGGGGAGTATATACAACACTGGATACGCTGAGGGGAGTATATATCGCACTGGGGAAGTATAAACGCACTGGATATACTGGGGGAGTATATACAACACTGGGGGGAGTATATATTGCACTGGGGGAAGTATAAACGCACTGGATATGCTGGGGGAGTATATACAACACTGGGGGAGTATATATCGCACTGGGGGGAGTATAAACGCACTGGATATACTGGGGGAGTATATACAATACAACACTGGGGGAGTATATACCGCATTGGGTACACAAGGGGAGTATATACAGTACTGGGGGAGTAAATATAGCACTGGAGGGAGTATATACAGCACTGGGAGAAATATGTATGTGGCGCATCTGCGGATCCAGTCACCACACAGGTACTGCACCCCAGCCAGAGGTGTAGTACTCCACTCTCGGACCTTTCGTAGTTTTGTGTAAAAAGTTATTTATGGAATTTAAATAGTAGCTATTTTATAATTTTGTAACGTCCAAGCATGGGTGTCTCCCAAAAAGGGATGAAAAGTTTAATTGTTACCTGTTGGAATGCATTTCTAAAAATGTTGCATGTCTGTCTTAATACCAGTTATTTTTCTTTGTTCCGAGGACGTGCCGAGTATAAGGGAGGGGGGGGGGATTTGGCGCCCGTGCAGTCCGGTCACCACTATTAATTTGCGGCAGCCGGGATCAGTAAGTCCAGTCGCCCACAAACACACCCAACACACCCCAGTCCCAGAGCGAGCGGTTGAACCCAAGTAGTGGGATGGCTCAGGCAGCTGTGGGACGTTGGGGGGAAGAGAGGTGATGGGTGGGAAGTTAGTAGAGGAGCAGTCAGAAAGTAGCACCCTTGGTGCTGACGACATCCGGCGGGGAAGAAGATTCCTGGTGCACCGCGGAACCTCCCATAGACATCTGGACGGAAGCGGAAGACGGAGGGCGGATATTAGCTAAGGGGGCCCAAGATGTCGCAGCCTGATGCGCAAGACGGCGACGGAGCAGCCGGTGAAGCTGCAGCGCTGGACCCAGCGATAGCGCCCGGCGGTGCAGCGGCGCAAGGAACAGCACCTATCATGCCGTTCCTGATGCCGTATACTCCAGGGGCAATGTGGCTGCCCCAGTACTCCGGTGAGCCTAATACACTAACTGACTTTATGCTAAGGATAAAAGTATATTATGTGATGTATCCCCTCACTGAAGCCCAGAGTGTAGGAATGATTATGGGACAATTAACGGGCAATGCACGGCGGGAGGTAGCGTCCTGGCTGGACACAGATAAGGACACTGTAGAGCATCTAGTAGCCAGACTGAAAGCAACTTTTGAATTTGCTGCTGATACCCGGGCTAAGATGAGGTTCTTTGCATGCCACCAGAAACCTAAACAGAGTGCCAGAGACTTTTTCAGTACGCTTTATCCCACCTGCACAGAACATACTTTTCTAAGAATATACACAATTTTCTTCTTCTCTCATTAACATTTGCTGAGTTTCCAGGCACATCCATCTCTCGGCGCGGAGGAGACAATTTTGTTATGATTACATCCCTGAGATTGGTAGGACACACCAGTCACTTTGCCTTTTCATGACTGCACTTCCAGATTAATCACGAGTCATTATATACATTCAAGTAAAGTGATTACTTAGACAGCATAATTACCACATTGCACATTAAATACAGCAATATTCTGGAGATACTTCCAAGCTATCTCTTATCTGTTATTTCATTAGAGGAAGGGGTCATTACAGATTCACTCATACATTTTGTTTATCACCCAGCCGTATAAAACCCCATGATGATAAAGGTGAACTTAACAGCGAAAAATGGCACCAATTATCATGTTTCGCTGCTAGAAAAAATGAATCTGTTCTTGGAAAATTGCAAATTCACTTATTTTTTTTATGATGCATAAGATGGAAAAGTATCAGAAAATGCATCGGTAAATATGTGTGAAAATTGGTGTAGAAACTGGGGTCTGAGGAACATCCGGATCAGGTATTATAAATGAGAGCACGCCACCGATTAATGACCTGTGATGTGCCAACCGGCTATGTTGTAAATGGCCGGTATGTATTGCACGAGCGAGGGTCTGTTGCGATGTGGATCTGCAATGGTTTCTTAGGGACTGGTTATTCCATGAGGTTTTTAGTATATATGCAGGGCAGTTTCACAAGATGGTCAGAAATTATAGGAGGGACTAACCATCCACATATCTCCCATGGGTGTATCTCAGATGATATCATGTGATCGGTTCCGGGTTACATGGTGGGTCAACCCTGGTCTTGAAAGTGCCGGACATGCTGAAGAGTTCATGTGTGTTTGGAACGTGTCCAGAACTCTGGACAATGTGACGTACCTGAAATCCCTATGAAAACGGACCAAGGCCAGTGGACACTGTGTCTCAACATTTATGTTTATGTTGCTGTAAAGTTGAGGAAAGGCTTGTGTTTATTTTCCCTTGTGCTGGGGTTTATGTAAGTGTGCATAAGCCCATTGAACGTTAAGTCACATAAAAATCGCCCTCCAGCCTATCACTATCTGTCCCTGCATCTTCCTAATCGTATCCTACCTTTCCCTCTCTGTCCTAAAACAGTCATAGCAAAAGTGCTTTATAAACTTACTAAGGTGAGGCTTCATATCCCCTCAGAAGTTGCACAGGGCGTACTCTGTGCATGATTTTCGCCACCTCCGCCGCTTGTATTCACGCCCCGATGGGCGTGAAAATGCTTGGCAATCATTCTCTCCCTCCTCCATGGGCATATTAGCTGGTATGATGCTAATCGCGTCATGTCCGGCTCAGTGATGTTGATACACCCTTTGGATGTATCGATGAACCTCAAGCTGCGCATTGTGCATGCGCGAGGTTTGCTTTACGGCAGCTCATCACAGATGCTCTTTCCCACATTTGTGGAAAAAACGCACATGTGTGATGCTATGTGTCTGCATCATACGTGTGCTGTCCGTGTGACATCTGGATAGCACACGGACAGCATGACTTTGTATACTTACCTGTCTCCAGCGCTGATGTCCCTCTTAATACCAGGTCTGCAGTTGGACTCAATGCTGTGAATATTTAATGAGACTAATGAGCGGCCCTCGAAGTGGGAGGACAGGAGCATCTCTAGAGTCAGGTAAGTATACAATTCTTGAGGTCCGTGCACACATATGTCATAAGGATGTTTTTGAGTGCAGTTTTGCGCAAAATTGTAAGCAAAGCATTGTGCATGCAAAGTCAACAAGACTGCTGAGGTTTTGCGCATGTGTTGCTTTTTTTCATGCAGATTTGGTGAGTAAATAAATATGCAGCATGTCAGTCCTTTCAACGTTTTTGCAGCATGTTTCCACCCCAGAATGCATGAAAAACATATACAAAAAAAAAGCATCAAAAATGCACTGAAGATGCGTCAAAAACTTACATTTTTGGTGCATTATTCCTGCCAAGAAATGCAGATTTAGTGCAGACATTTCTGCAACCGAGGGCTGTCTACCCACGCTGCATTAATTTGATGCAGAATTGGTGCCGATTTGTCAGAAATCCCCAAGCCATCAAAGTCGATGACAATTCTGAAGTGTTGTGCTCATGGTGGGTTTTTTTTTCCGCTGCATCAAAAGTGAAGATTTGGTTGCAGAAAAAGCTGCATCATAACAATTAATGCAGCAAATTTTTCAGCGTTTTCAAGCCCTCCTAACCATTGGATTCAATATGAAACATGCAATGCAAAAATCCACAATAATTCTGCACCAAAAACAGACTAAATCCATAATGCGTTTTTGGTGCGTTTTTCTGCCACAAGGTCGGGTTTGGTGCAGAAATTTCTGCATGAAAAGTCTCAGCTTGGGCACATACCCTAATACTCAATATACTCACGTAACCTTAGTTTTTTTGTGACATATGGTGCTTTATTTCAGTGGTAAATTTAGTTTGTACCAAAGCAAAACTGGATCGACACATCAAAAGATAAAACTTCATTTGATTTCATCTGTTTAAAACCAGGATATCCAAAACAAAAAATAATGGCGACCCGACGCGTTTCTGCCCTTAATTGTAGAATACACAATGCATTGTGGAATATTCTATTTAAAGGATGCAATTCCAATCATACCACAACCTAAATGTCACACGCTTAAATGGCGCTGACATTGTTAGATGCTGCTGTGTATGTTGTTTGTCTTTAAGAGCTGCATGAGGTGTAGTTGTGAAGGTCTTTGCCTCCTGTGTTGTGCTCCAGAACTGCAGTCACTCTTATGTTCAATTGCTGGTTCAGGGGTTGATGTGTGACTCACCTGGAATCCCCTCCCCCTGGCTTTAAATATCCTTCCCTCTCCTCTGTCAGATGCTGCTGATAGAGTTATTTGCTTTAGGTCTTGGTGCTGTTGCTTAGCTGCTGGGCTGAAGGCTTTCCTTGGGAGTAGCTGTGATCCCGGATCTGTGGGTGGAGGTAGGGGCCCTCAGCCTAAGGCTGTTCAGGAGCCAGGGAATAGGGCGGAGACTCGGACCTCCTCACCATTAGAGGTACCTCCGAGAGCAGGGCGAGCTAGGGACCCACAGGATAAGGGTCAGATTAGCTCCTCCTGATCCCTTCGCCCATTACACCTACCTGTTACCTGATTTCCTTACCTCCCAAGTGTGACACTAAATGATAGGGTGTGCAGGGCATATAGCATAGAAATGACATAACCACAAACGATCTATAGATAATTGAAAATAAAAATTATCCAAAATATACACATAAATATAAAAGTAGGTTACCAAAATGAATGAATAAATAACTATACTACGATTAAATAACTTTTTACACTACAGAGACAAGCATAGTACCTATATCAACAGTATATCATAAAGAAACATCTCTTTAGGTGAGCACAGAACTGTGGTTGGCCACACTTGTGTGCTAGAAGATGCCTAAAATGATGGGAAACTGCCACATCAGAGACCAGACAGAGTCCAAAGTGTCTCCATCTGCCTCATTATAGTGAATGTTTCTATCCAGGGTTTCATCTGATTGTGAGATTTACATACAAACCCCAATGTAAATGCTCAGTGGAGAGCGGCACCATCAATGTGACCCAAGCTTTATTCTGATGTTTGGGTGGCAGAATGAACGAAAAGACAGTAGTAAAGCAATAGTTCTTATTTTTATTTTTGTGCAGGTCATTGTGCGAAATTAGTGATTAGACGGCTTTTTTCTTTGGGTCGGTGCAATTACTGCGATACCAGAGTAAAATGCTTTTTTTCATAAAAATAGTTTTTTAGTTCCATTTTGTATTATATGTTATTTTTTGATGCTTGTTATGCAGATTTTTTTTCGATGCTAAGTGAACAAAAACCAGCAATTCACTTATTGATGTAATGAAAAAGTTTTTGTGCGGTAAAACTCGTGTGACGCGAGTCACTACAGTAATAACTGGTCCCAGAAGTGGTGAGATAACACTACAATTACAGATAATAATTATATTATAATACTACTTACTGGATAAGTAAAGGGAGGTTAAACAATCCCAGGTCAGGTCCAGGACATGGTGCAGTACAACATGGGGTAGTCAGAGACTAAATCCAAGTCACGAGCCGGAATCAAGAAAACCAGGACAAGACAGGTTACAGGGAGCAGGCAAAAGAGTAGTCAGGTCACAGGCAAAGAGTCAAAGTCTAGGTAAGTAAAAGTTAAACAAGCGGTTTAAGCAGGCGCATTCTGAATAAACTACGGGAAGTTTGTCCAATTCAATTATAAAACTTCTTTAATGAGTATTACTGGTCTCTCTCACTACGCGTTTCGGCGTACTAGCGCCTTCCTCAGTTGATTACCTGAGGAAGGCGCTAGTACGCCGAAACGCGTAGTGAGAGAGACCAGTAATACTCATTAAAGAAGTTTTATAATTGAATTGGACAAACTTCCCGGAGTTTATTCAGAATGCGCCTGCTTAAACCGCTTGTTTAACTTTTACTAATCTACAAGCACCCCTGGTGAGTGGTGCAGAGCTGCTTCTGATAACACTGTGTCATTGAGGAGAATGGGGATCAAAAGGTGGCTTCACACCTGGCGACGTCACTAGCGACATCGCCGAAAAAGTGACGTATCAGCGATGTCGCTAGCGACGTCGCGCTGTGTAAACGCGCGGCGCGACCGTGTTTTATCGCCGGTCGCAGGTTGACAGGTTTACGGGAAGAACCGTAAACCTGTCAACCTGCGACCTGCGATAAGGCTGGATCGCGCCGTGTGACATCGCCAGAGCGATGTCGGCGGCGATCCAGCCTATACCGCAGCGTTGCTGCGGATCGCTCGCTGGGCTAAACCCAGCCCAGCGAGTGATGTCACCGCCCGCATCGCTGCGGTGTCGCCGGCCGCAGCGATGCTGTGTGACAGCTGGCCAGCGATGTCGGAACCGAGCGGGCACCCGCGCATCGCTTCCGACATCGCTGGCCAGGTCGTGCCGTGTGACGGGACCATAACAGCTAAAGCTCTGAAGGAACTGTGCTGATGTCAGACCGTGTGACTGATCACGTGTCAGCCTGAGACCTGGAAGCAGGGAGAGACGGCAGCTGCACGAGACGCAGCAAGGCTACAACACCTGGTTATGCTGGCAGCATAACCAGGACAGGTGAGCACCAACAATCCACTGACCCCCTTTCCCCCACTGACCCCTGATACTGCACCAGGAGCGCCCCTCTCTGTTTTTTATCAAAGTCTAGGTAAGGGAATAAAGTCAGGCTGGGTTAGGCACAGAGCACAGAGGGATCAGTGTTAAGGCCCCGTCACACGGGGCAACATCGTCACCAATTACATAGGCGACGTAGGGGCGTGGCCTATCAGCGGCGACATCGCCCCTACGTCGCCTCATGTAAAGGGGCGATGTCGGCGCCGCCGGGAGGTCGTCTGGTTTCTGAGCAGTGCTCTGAAACCAGGCGACCGATCTGGGGCGATGTGTACACATCGCCCCATGTAACTGGGCGCCGGCGACCTGTCAGGCGATGAGAGCCATAGGCTCCCATTGTCCAGCATCGCCGCTGGGGTTTTCAGACACCCCGGCGGCGATGCCGCCTGACAGCTCGCCGGCGCGGCGCTGGAGATGTCGCCCCATGTAAATGGGGGACGGCGACGCTGGCAGGGCGCCAAAAACGTGCGCGCACCCGCCAATTGCCGGTGACATCTCCAGCCCCATCGCCAGGTGTGATAGGGGCCTTTAGGGTGCTTTCTCATAGGGTTTTTTTGAAAAATGCAGCAGTTACAGTTAAAAAAACTGCATTGTCTATGGGGCTTGTGGTAAGTATGCAGCAAGTGCGGCTCCGGCAGTTGCGGCAGTGAAAGAAAATGCAGTCAGCGGCAGTTTTTTTCACGGCCGCAACAACCGGAACCGCACCTGCCACACACTTACCACAAGCCCCATAGACAATATAATAATAATATAATATTTATTCATTTATATACAATGCATGGGGCTTGCTGCAAGAGCGCCGCAAGTGCAGCCGCTAGGCGGAAAATGCGGCAGATGCATTTTTTTACTGTAACTGCCGCATTTAAAAAAAAAAAAAACCTGTGTGAAAGGGCCCTTACGCAGGCAGCAAGTGTACGATTGGCGCTGGTTGAAGGAGCTAGCATGCTTAAATAGAGGACTAACACAGAACACAGAGGATTGCAGCACAGACCCAGCAACAACCAAAACACATTGACAGCCTCCACACAATAGTGACATAGAAGACAAGGACAGTTGGGAGATCATGACACTTGTAAGATTGATTCAGGTCAGTACATTAATAATGACACCAGATTTATATAGTTTTATATGTTTTGCTGCTTTTACACACTAAACGATAATTTACAAAAATATATTTGTTTTTGCTTCGCCTTATTCTGAGAGCTGTAACCTTTTAAATTTTTTCTTACGAATGAGCCGTATTAGGGCTGTGGCGTTTTCACTCATACAATTTCTTTTACATATGATTTTTGATCACTTTTTATTCAGTTTTTTGTGAGTCAGTAGGATGAAAAAGTGACATTTTTAAAATTAATTTTTTCCTATTTTTGTTATGGTATTCCTTGTACAGAATAATTAACATGACATTTTTATATTTGTATTTATGTAATAACGCAAACGCTGCATTTTTTGTAGCGAATCAAACACTTGTAATTTTTGTATGCTTTTTGGTTTTTTTTTTTACATTTTGTAAACTTTTTTACTTATTCCCACTGTGGGACATGAATATTTTTTACTGTGATCCCTGGTTTCATGCATTGCAGGTCTTGTATCCTGCAGTATATGAGACCTGTCAATGATTCACTGACTGGGCCTGTTAGAGCATGCTGATAGCAGGATCTAATAGACTACCATATCCCGGGGTCAGCAGATGACCTCAGGGTACCATGGCAAACACCATCGGCACCCTCAAGTACATTCGCGGTGGGTCAATGCTGTTAACTGACATGCCGCCGTCGTGATTGACAGAGGTATTTAAGGAGTTACTCAATCGCGATTGGTTCAAAACTGGTTGGGACTGATGCAGCAGGGTGTCTGTGGGAGGGGAGCGCTATACACTTATTCCTTACCTCTGTTTTAGAATGACAGTGAGAAATAAGGCATTTTAATGGTCACCATTAAGGGGTTACAATAAGGTGTTCTAGTAGTCAGTTTTCAGCACAAATTGCCAGGCTTAACGATGCTTGTCCTGAACAGTCTTCATGAACATACAGGTGCTACAATGGCTGCAGCGTCACCGGACTTGTCTCCTATCAAGCACGTCTGGCACATCATTGGTTGGTGAGCACACAGGAGCTGCCAGCAGTGGATTATGATGATTTACACAAGTGCATTCTGCATGGCAGAACATTCCTTGGACACCATTAATAACTTCAGAGATAGCAGTGAAGGAGGTAAGTGCCGGGATTTCAGCACACGTCACATACTCCAGACTCATTAAATCAGATATTTAGAAAATGTTTATTCCATAATTTCATTATTTGCACATCAGTAATGTCTCCATCCTTCGATTTCCATCATCCTACGACTTTTTCTTCTTGGGGATGTAATGTCATTGTTGAGGAATTATATGTATCACAGCATAGTGATAATACACACAATGATGTCATGGTTTAAGGATAATGCTCACAGTAATGTCACAGTATTAGAATAACCCGCACAATGATGTCATGGCTTAAGGATAATGCTCACAGTAATGTCACAGTATTAGAATAACCCACACAATGATGTCATGGCTTAAGGATAATGCTCACAGTAATGTCCCAGTATTAGAATAACCCGCACAATGATGTCATGGTTTAAGGATAATGCTCACAGTAATGTCACAGTATTAGAATAACCCACACAATGATGTCATGGCTTAAGGATAATACTCACAGTAATGTCACAGTATTAGAATAACCCGCACAATGATGTCATGGTTTAAGGATAATGCTCACAGTAATGTCACAGTATTAGAATAACCCGCACAATGATGTCATGGTTTAAGGATAATGCTCACAGTAATGTCACAGTATTAGAATAACCCGCACAATGATGTCATGGTTTAAGGATAATGCTCGCAGTAATGTCACAGTATTAGAATAGCCCGCACAATGATGTCATAGTGTTGGGCTGGTGCACACCAATGCAACCAAAAAGAGATAATACCGGGGTAACCGTGGACCTCAATAGTAAAACTGATAAAAAGTCACTCTCCATTTTCCATAGCCATCACTAACTTCATCTCAGTCAATATAGACCCTGTATCTTTCGGGTCCCATAGTGGCTGCTGTGTCTTCTACCCAAGAACCAAACCTTACACCATAATTCAGCTATTTGATGGCTTCTATATATTTTAATGAGAAGTCGCTGTGACATCCTTGTGACTTTTCTATAAGTCATCTGTGAAATCGCTCATGACACATCACCCGCTCAGGAGCCAGGGTGGGAGTTTGTTCTAAAATAGTTATTTGACAGCTGGACAAGCGCCATGTAACAGTGACCTCATCAGAAACCTTGCCTGGGGCGGCCGGAGATTAGGACCCAGTCAATTGATGTGGCATCAAGACTCCATCGCTGAAATATAGACTTAGGTTTTCGTACGTAATTACTTTTTATTATTTTTTTGGGCATTTGCGCAATTTTAAGTTTGCGTATCGCCCACGTATATTGAATCCATTCTGTGCCTGAACTTTTATTGCCAATATCATAAAGTAATATTCTTAAAGGGAATCTGTCAGCAGGTTTTTGCTATTTAAGTCAAGGGCATGTTGTAAGGGTTAAAAAACAAAAAGCACTTGTGCTTTGCTTATCAGTGTTTGTGCTGTTTACTTAAACTAATAGCTTTAACACCTGTTGATTATCATTACAAGGCTACAATGCCTTATGCACCCCCTGCTGTGATTGACACCTCACTGTTAATACACAATCTTTATACAGAGCCTGGTGTGGGCAGGGGCAATGCTTGTACTATTGTTTACTTAAGCTAATAGCTTTAACACGTGTTGATTATCATTACAAGATATCAATTCTTTGTGCACCCCTGCTGTGATTGACACCTCACTGTCAATGTAGAATCTCTATAGAGAGCCTGGTGTGTGGGGGGGGGGAAGTGTTTGTGCTATTGTTTACTTAAACTATTAGCTTTAAAACCTGTTGGTTATCATTACAAACTGCAGAAATGCTTCACCCACATACAAGCTAAAACAGCTTTTGGTGCACTTACCAGTCTATGTCTTCATTTTTATGCTCATGCAACTTACCATTATCTCTTTATTTTGAGAGGGTGGCTCCACTTCATCAGCATTCTGCCAGCATTATTAGAGCTGGAGCTTCCTTACCCTTCTCAGACCCACTGGTTTGGCTTCCCTGATCTGTAAACCCAACTCTTTGTAATGCAAATTATAAAGAGGAAGACAAGTCCTCACCCCAATTGATGCAGAAACGCAAAGAGCAGCAAACCTTCCTGTAATTCTATTTAGTCAAGTGGAGGTAACTATGCTGGAGCATTTCACAATGCCTTTCAAAGACTTAAATAAGCAACACACATGTGGTCACTTTACCTATATGATCCTAAATGCCGTTTTACACAAACAGATTGCATTCAGCCAGAGATGCTTACCAAATGCCCTATAATCCCTTGCACTTATTATATTACATGGCATACCAAAGCCAATCCAGGGACTATGATAGCCTGAATAAAAGCAGAGGCAGGGAATGCAGCAGACATTTATGGTAAAATCTGGACAGTGAAAGGATATCACAGTTTATCACCAGGGATAGGGAGAGAAAGCTATGAAACTCAACATACTGTATATGTAGTATATGTTACAGGACAGCAGTATTAAACAACTTCCATCCTTTTGTTACGTTACCATGTGTCACGGGAGGCTATAACAAATGAAGGGGTATGGAAGCAAAATGGCAGTGACGAGCTAAAGGCACTCATGGGAACTAGTCTAACTCTAAGGGTGGCTTCATACTGCGGTCTGATCTGGTCCGGGGCTGTCAGGAATGAACCTGACAACCCCGGACTGGATCAGCACACAGAACTGGAGGGCTAATTTGCCCTCCGGTTCGGTGTGCAGCCACACGCAGCTGCAGCCGCTGACAGGTCAGGACCGTGGAGGATCCCGGACAGCCCCGGACCGGATCACACCGCAAGTGTGAAGCCGCCCTAAGACTTTGGGTCACTATCTGACTCTGTTCTCGGAAGTACCTCTAAAGGTGAGGATGTCTGGGCTGACACCCTTGCCCTGCTCCTGACCAGCCCTAGGCTATAACCCCCTTACCTTCACACAGTGACCGTGATATTCATAGCGACTCCAAGGAAAAGACAGCTTCTGAAAACTCCTGCAGAATCTGCACACAGCATACGTAACACAGCGCACAGCTCATAGAGTTAATTAACTCTTTCAACGACACCAGTTAATGGGTAGAGGGAGTGGATAACCATGTCACCTGACACACACAGCAGCAGCAGTTCACCTGCATAGCCACAGAATTTAACCCTTATTAGACTAAAGGAAATTAACTCCATTTAACTACTGCAGAGCAATTCACAGAGACTGCAGAGCAGACTGCACATGACTGCACTTGCATTATGGAGCTCAAAAAGTGCTAAAGTGTTACATAATTGCTGGGTCTTTGGAGACTTTTTAGAACTTGAGATTTCAACACACTATTTAGATGCAAAATATATATTTTTAAATGGACAATGTAAATTTGAATTTCAAACAATTCGCTCATTTCAGTCTATTTACATGCTAATGATGCAATTATTTGCCTTTTATGTACAAATGTACTATATGGACCTCTTCTCTGGTCACCAATGCTGCTTGCTCTCCCACAAATAGACTTCAGTAAATCTTCATACCATCACTTTTTGGGGGCATTTTGCATAAATGAATATGTAACTTATTTTAATTTGTTGGTTCCAGAAAATGTTCTAGAATTTGAAGCAAAATCAATTTGTATGATACTCACAGTTAGTGCATTTTCCAAAGTCTGTGTGGCCATCAGAAGTATCACTATCGTTTTGGTCCACCAAAGTTGACGACTCCCAAATCTGCACTAACTTGCTCTGTGCTCTAAAGGTGAGGATGTCTGGGCTGACACCCTTGCCCTGCTCCTGACCAGCCCTAGGCTATAACCCCCTTACCTTCACACAGCGACCATGATATTGGCTCGGCTTATGGCAGTGCATCGACATGAGCATAGTACATAGAGTCTTTGCATACATAGAGGTTTGTCATCTATACTTACCTAGTTTTTCGGACTATGAGATGCACATTTTTGCCTCCAAATTTTGAATGGAAGTGGGGGGTGCGTCTTATAGTCAGGATACATGGTTGTGGGTCTGTGCTGTGGTGGGGCGGCTTTGGAGTGAGTCAGGCTGAACACGTGGACCCGCTGTATAAGCTAATGTAACATTTACTGCACTCTCCTGGCCCATCAGGCACTGAGGCCAGTGCTGAGAGGTGGGCAGGATGCAAAGTACATACAATTTTTGGATTCTTCTTTTGTACCTTTTCGATCGATATTACAATACTAACGTTAGTTTTTTTTTTTAATCATCACAAAAACACTAAAAAAGTACAAAAGAAATAAAAAAAAAAAGTTAAAACGAAGTGATCCTAGTATGCAAAAAAAGTTTAAATGCCTTTGAAAAGAAGTTGTCAACAAAGAGGGGGGAACGTTGAAAATATTCAAAAGAAGCCGAAAAGAAGGAAAACGATTGTCTTTGGCGTGTCAGTGTTCATTCACACAATGGGCTGATAGCATTACCCTTTCCAATGATTTAGCTTCTATTCTCTAAAAAAAAAAAAAAAAATCAAAGAGATGCTTTGCTTTTGTAGTGACATCTCATCCTTCGGGATTGCATTCAAGTCTCTTCCAGGCTAAGTTTGCTTTCTTTATTTCTATTACTCTGTTCTAGCGCAGATGTGAATTCTGTAAGGATGCGGAGATGAAAGGATACTATTTTGCTTTATAGCTGCCTAAAAAGCGAATGTTTTATTTATCTGCCAGAAAATATTGGCATCATAAAAAAATGCCGTTAAAACGCAATACACAATGTAGAGTAAATAACAATAGGTTAACTGGCAATCAATAGCGGTATCGACTGGTGGGACTTGTCTTTGGAGCTGGACACAAAGGAAGACGATACATTGTTACTCAGAGGTTTTGGAATCCAGGTGCATTTTAAAACAATTGTTCGAGGAAATCTATGGCTGAATTGATACTTTTCTCCCTTTTTGTTAGATAGGTGTCCCAAAAATAATAAGATCACAGAGAGTCCCAACTGGGATCATCAGAAAAAGCTGAAAGTAAGTGTTCAATTTCTCTACAGCACCTCCAGAGGATAAATTAAGTATTACATGGTCCCTGCTGAAATCATTGGAAAGTCTTTGTAATGAATGTGTAACGGTAACGTCCCTGCTTGGCTTACCCCCCTCCTCCTGGCAGGGACACCAATGGGCCCCTTGCAGGTTCATCCTCATGGTGTGCCTAGATCCCAGTGCCTTTGCACACTACACAGGTCTCCTGGCAAACTACTTAGGGTGCGTGCATGCGCTCTCATCTCTTTTTTTAAGTGGCAGCGCTCACACTCTGCAAGTGTCCTCAGTCTATGGCTGAGAAGCATATGATGGTACTTAAGGCACTCTCCACTATAGGGAGGTGCCTGAGCAATTTCAGTATCATATGTGTCTTTCACCTGCTAGTTTGTTGTCAGGTGCCTGTGACCTTGTATCCTGCCTGTACCTGAAACTGTCTTGCCTGAACTAGGACCTGTCCAAACCTGTAACCCGAACCTGTCCGCTTACCTGCACCCATGGCCCTTAACCCCTTAATGACCAATGATGGCTATACCCATCATGGCTTTGATCTGTCACTGCATGTAAACACTCTATTTGGTCAAAGAAATGCAGAAAATATCATCCTAAATTTACTACTAACATGAATTCCAATATGTCATGAAAAATCAGTCTTGGAATCACTTGGAATATGTTGAAGCGTTCCAGAGCAGGGGCGGAACTACACTGGTGCAGCCGGTGCAGCTGCACCAGGGCCCCGACCGGTTAGGGGGCCCCTTCAAGCCTGGAGGGGGCCCCCAGCCGACCCCCACAAGCCGCCGTTACCAGTCGGGAGAGCGCGGCTCTCAGCGCGGCTCTCCCAGCCGACCCCCACAAGCCGCCGTCACCAGGCGGGAGAGCGCGGCTCTCCCAGCAGGACCAGGCGGGAGAGCGCGGCTCTCCCAGAAGCAGCGGTAAGAGAGCTCTCTCCCAGCACCAGCACCCCCCCCCTTCCCCGTCCACACCTGCACCAGGGCCCCCGGGGGTGACGGTCTGCCCCTGTTCCAGAGTTATAACCTCATAAAGTGACACTGGTCAGAATTGCAAAAATGAGGCTTATAACCTCATAAAGTGACACTGGTCAGAATTGCAAAAATGATGCTTGGTCCTTAAGGGGTTAATGTACCCAAATCTCTTCCTGAACCTGGCTTATCGGTACCAGCTGTCTTGATTGCCCCAGATCCAGATCTGGAACTCGCCCTGTCTGTACCAGTATCAGTATTCACCCTTACTGTGTTTCTTATTCAATCCTGCCTGTTACTTTGAGTCCTGTACCTTCATTCTTGGTCCCTGGAGTCAGCTGCTGCAGTCCATGGACTGTCTTGGAGTGGTACCTGGTGTCCACTGGCTGTCAAGTCCAACATCAGAGGCTCTGGTGAATACCTGGTCGACACATAGTCATGCACCTCCACGGTGAGCCCGGTCCAGTACGTGATAGCATAGAAATGTTGAGTCCTCCAGAGATGTCGAAACTCCTTACAGAATGTGTGATTGTTGAGGGGAACAAAAGTGTATTGATCTAAGGCATATGCTTTTAGTTCAGCAATGGAATCTTGCATAATGATCGTGCATACAGGAGCATGCATACAGGTTATGGAAGTTGAGTGCACTGCTTATTGTTTTCTTTCAAACAATTGTACTTGCTGATTCTAGGTCTTTCTGTATCTCTCCACAGGTGTCCTTGACTCTTGGACAACTCTTCTGATAATTCTTTTCACTGCTCTGTCTGAAGTCTTGCAGGAAGCACATGGTCGTGGCCAGTTTATGGTGAAACAATGTTCTTTCAACTTCTGGACTATGTCCTCAACAAAGGTCACTGGAGACTTCAGTAGTTTAAAAATTCTTCTGTAACCAAAGCCATCAGTATGTTTTACAACAATAAAGTTGCCTAAGTCTTGAGACAGCTCACTACTTTTACCCATCATGAGATGTTTCTTGTGTGGCACCTTCATAATGAGACACCTTTTTATCGGCCATCAGTTGAACCAGCTGACATTATTTATCACTAAGGGCAGGATTGCTTTCTAATTACTGTCAGATTTCATGGCTAGCCATGGCTCTTTCCACCTCTCGTATCATGTGTTATATGTTTTCTCTGTGTAATTTCTCATTATTACACATACCATAATTTATGGATATCTATGGTTTGATTTATTTGCATCTGTGAATTGGATGGGATGTTACTGACATCTGGATAGAAATTCATGTCAAAAGCTTTCAAATTTGAATTTGTTTCAGTTTAATAGTAGATGGGGATCATTTATGCCAGGATAGAGGACATATATACCAGGATGGGGACAGATATGTCAGGATGGGAGACATATATACCAAGATGGCAGACAAATATACCAGGATTGAGGACATACAGTATATACTAGGAAGGAACACAGGATGGAGGACATATATACCAGCATGGTGACATATATACCAGGATGAAGGATATATACCATTATGAGGGACACAAATACTAGGATGGGATATATACCTGGATAGGATACATATATACCAGGATAGGGACAGCTATACCAGGATGGAGGACATATATACCATGATTGTGACATATTTGCCACGATTGGGGCAGCTATATCAGGATGGGAGACATATATGCCAGGATGAGACCATATTTGCTAGGATGAGGACATATATACCAGGATGGGAGACATATATATCAGGGTGGGGGACATATACCAAGATGGCAGACATATTTATATCAGGAAGGAAGACATATAGACAAGGATGGTGACATATATACCAGGATGGGGGACATATATACCAGGATGGAGGAAATATATACCAGGTTTGGGGACTTATATACCAGGATGGGGGAAATATATACCAGGATGGGAGACATATATACCAGGATAGGAGACATATATACCAGGATGTGCTACATATATTCCAGGTTGGGACAGCTATATTGGAATCTGGGACCAATATATCAGGATTGAGGACATATAAACCAGGATGGGAACAGATATGTTAGGATGATGAGAGACATACAGTATATGCCAGGATGGGAGACATATTTGCCAGCATGAGAACATACCAGGATGCGGAACATTTATACTAGAATGGTGGACATATATGAAGATGGAAGATATATATATACCAGGATGAGGGACATATATACCAGGATGGGGAATATACGAGGGTTTAGTGAAAAGTATTGCCTCCACCTCCGTAACTCCTCAACAGATGGCAGCAGTGGTATGCGGCACGTACTGGACTGTTCAGTAGACTCTCCTCTGCAGCCCTAGTTAACGGGAAACCTTAGCAATGAATGGTTGTGCTGTTACAATGTAAAGAATGGAGCCCTGCGCAGACAGTTGGTCAATATGATTTGAGCAACATGCTGTCATTGAATTCTTGATAGCAGAAGGTGTCGCTCCAAATGAAATTCATCAGATAATGTAAGCTGTTTATGGTGATAGTGTTAATATGAGCAATGTGACCTGTTGGGCCAATAAAATGTACAGATGAGTCTGAAAGGAAAAGGGAAATATTTTCCTGAAGCATGACAGTGCCTGACCATACACTTCACATGCCACCACAGCAGCTCACCATGATACCGTGTCCTCCATACAGTCCACATTTGACGCTGTCTGACTTCCATCTATTCCCAATAATGAAAGAAGATTTATGGGGAAACCACTACGTATCTGATGAAGAAGGTGAGAGAACTGGGACACGCTGGTTGCAGAAACATAGTACCGACTTCCTCCATGGCGGCTTCAGAAAACTTGTTCATCGTTGGTAAAGTTTATCAATTGTCTAGTGATTATGTGGAAAAGTGAATATTGGTAATTATAGAGCACAGTCTATGGATTACCTCTGCATTTCATTTATTAAAAGATGTTCATCAAAGCCCAAGTTCCAAAGGCGAAATCATTACTTTTCATTCAACCCTCATATATACTAGGAGGCGGAACATATATACCAGGAAGGGGGACATATATACCAGAATGGGGACATATATACCAGGATAGGAGACAAATATACTAGGATGGGGGACACATATACCAGGATGGGGGACACATATACCAGGATGGGGGACATATATACCAGGATGGGGGACATATATACCAGGATGGGGGACATATATACCACAATGGGGACATATATACCAAGATGGGGGACACATATACCAGGATGGGGGACACATATACCAGGATGGGGGACACATATACCAGGTTGGGGGACACATATACCAGGATGGGAGACATATATACCAGGATGGGAGACATATATACCAGGATGGGGACATATATACCAGGATGGGGGATAAATATACCAGGATGGGGGATATATATACCAGGATGGGGAATATATATGCCAGGATGGGGGACATATATACCAGGATGGAGCACATATATACAAGGATGGGGACATATATACCATGATGGGAGAAAAATATACCAGGATGGGGGATATATATACCAGGATGGAGGACATATACCAGGATGAAGCACATATATACCAGGATGGGAGAAAAATATACCAGGATGGGGGACACATATACCAGGATGGGGGACATATATACCAGGATGGTGAAAATATATACCATGATGGGGGACATATATACCAGGATGGTGAAAATATATACCATCATGGTGAAAATATATACCATGATGGGGGACATATATACCAGGATGGAGCACATTTATACCAGAATGGGGGACATCACTATAATAATAAAGGGGAGGGGAGATTGGAAGTCATTTGTTTGTCTTTATAGGATTTAGAACACTACAAGGGCCCGTACATCTGACTAACGTGGGGGAAGAGGTTATGGTGGAGGTCCATGTTGAAATTTTGCATGGGAGCCAAATGGACTCCAGTTATGTCACTGGGTGTAAATCTTTCTTATTGTTCTTATTTTATGTCTAACCTACCTTTATTTGCTAACTTTTAGCACAAGATGTCACAAGATCAGCCAAAATGTCAAATGTCATGCATAAAACCACTTCAGGGTAGAGTGCGGTTCATTTTTACTCCTTTTAACAAGTTACAATTGATGACTCAGCCAAAGACATCTAGAAATGCCAAACCCTGCTCAAAGTGATGGACATAAAAAAAAGACTTTAAAAAAAGCACAAATGAAAAGACAAAAAAAAAACCGGATAAAATCTATATAAAAAGATACAAATCAGGGGCGGACATATCATTGGTGCAGCCTGTGCAGCCGCATGGGGGCCCAAGAGATTAAAGGACCCATTCTCCCTCCAATGCAGGTGTAATTGTGAATTTTGATGAGCTCTTTGGCTCTAAAGGGCCTGTATATTGTTCTTGTACAGGGGCCCCCTACTGTCTGTATCCGCCAGTGATACAAATGCAATACTAAATTGGGTGCTGAGATTTTTTCTTCTCTATGCAAAGATACTGAAGCGTTAAAAGGAATCCATCAGCAGGTTTTTGCTTATTCATCTGACAGTAACGTAATGTAGGCAAAGAAACCCTGAATCCAACGATGTATCCCATATCTTACTGGCTGCAGTTATTCTGACACAATCAAAGAATTTAATTCATTAACACAGCAGAGCTGGGAGAGCAGCCCCCACCCACACCAGGCTCTCTAGGGAGATTATGTATTAACAGTGAGGTGTCAATCCCAGCAAGGGGGTGTGTCAAACAAAGTCATCCTGCGATGGTAATCACCATGTGATAAAGCCTTTAGTTTAAGTAAACAATAGCACAAACACTGATAAGAGAAACACAGTTGCTTTTTGTTTTTAAACCCTTACAGCATGCTGTCCTCAGCTTACATAGCAAAAGCCTGCTGACAGATTCCCTTTAAAAGCAATTTACAAGGTAAGAATACAGTAATATGCTGAGGTATCATAGAGTATTTAGTGTGGACCCTTTGGTGGTTATTTCAAATGAGGAAATCCAAAATAAAAATACCCTCCAGTATTGAGTACGGCATTAGATTACTTCTTTTAATAATCAGTGTTCAATAATGAATATTTTTTTCATCCAACTGTAAAACAAGTGGAATATGTTTGCAATAATTTTAGAATTCAGGATCAGTATTTGGTTGAGGACATAGTGAGTTGTTAAAATGAATATGAAATGACACCAAGAAGATCCGCCGTGACACTTATCCGGATATTTACAAGAAAACATAAAATTCCTACCAGCTAAAATTGGACAAGTTCAGCGTTTGAAACAAAAATAACACAGAAGGCATCAAACTCCCCCTCACTCTCTGTAATCCAGCACACATTCAGCCTTCCTATGTTCATCATCGTACCGCGGTGTATCCTGACAAAAAGCCATGAAAAATTCATAGAGATTATAGCTGGAAGCATGAGGGAAAAATGACAGACGTACTAACTAAAAATACAAGATAACACAAAAAGAAAAGAGGAGAAATGGCAGCTGCTGAGGAGACACATGGAACAAGCGCTACACAAGAAGAATTGATAGATATCCATGTACAGATGTGTTAACAAAGGACCTAAAACCAGGTCAACATCACTTAGAAATATAATGGTGAAGAGAGAAAACACTAAAAAAAAAATTGCAATTTTGTGTGGATAATAAGCTAGTGACAGTCAGGGTCATCTGCTTATTATCTTATGTGTTAAAGTTGCTTAATATACGGTAGTTGTACTTGCTATGATCTAAGGTGAAGCAAAATATATTATATTTTTTTCTATAAATCTTATTTAATCTAATAATTAGCAAGCGCTAGTTTAGATCGCCAACTGATATCGGTGGATTAAAGCTATGCATGATAGAGATACATGTATAGATGTGTTAACAAAAGACATAAAATCAGGTCAAAATCACTTAGAAATATCATGTAGAAAAGAGAAAACACTAAAAAAAATTACAATTTAGTGTGGATAATAAGCTAGTGACAGTCAGGGTCATCTGCTTATTATCTTGTGTGTTAAATTTGCTTAATATAGTTGTACTTGCTATGATCTCAGGTGAAGCAAAATATATTATATTTTTTATATAAATATAATTTAATCTACTAAATAGTAAGCACTAGTCTAGATCATCTACTAATATCGGTGGATTAAAGCTATGCATGATAGATATACATGCATCGATGTGTTGATAAAGAACTTAAAGTCAAGTCAAATTCACAGAAATATCATGTAATAAAGAGAAAACAGTATAAAAAATGTCAATATTATGAAGATAATAAGCTAGTGACAGTCTGGGTCATCTGCTTATTATCTTATGTGTTAAAGTTGCCTAATTTAGTTGTTGTTGCTATGATGTAAGGTGAAGCAAAATATATTTTTTATGTAAATCTTATTTAATCTAGTAAGTAGGAAGCGCTACTTTAGATCACTAAATAATATCGGTGGAATAAAGCTATACATGATAGATATGCATGTACAGATGAGTTAACAAAAGACAAAATCACTTGGAAATATAATGTAGAAAAGAGAAAACACTATAAAAAATTCTAATTTTGTGTACATAATTAGCTAGTGACAGTCAGGGTCATCTGCTTATTATCTTATGTGTTAAAGTTGGTTGTAGTTGCTATGATCTAAGGTGAAGCAAAATATAATATTTTTTTTATATAAACCTTATTTAACCTACTAAGGCTAGGGTCACACTTGCGGCAGATTTTTGAAATCCTGATCCGGTTTTGAGCCCATTATGGTAACGGGATTGCACTACATGCAATCCGGTTAACGGCTCCGGATTTGCAGCCTGCGTGAAAAATCATGCAGGCTGCAGTTTTCGCAGCGGTTACTCTGCCACAGCCTTTTTGTTATAATGGGCTCCTATGGGAGCCCATGCGGCTGCTGCAAGGCATATGTGAATGTCTGCGGCAGCTGGCGGCTTTGTTCATCCCTGCGGTAGGGTTAAATAATATGAATCCATGTGGGCAACATGTCTTAAGGGGGTGTCCACCCCCCCTACAGACATGCTGTCCACACAGGACGGCATGTAAGGGGTTAACTTAATTGATAGCCCCATCGCCGGTATTGTCGGCTTTCTTGTAATCATTCTATTAAAACCCGCCGGCTCCTGCATCAGCACCAGTAGTCTACGCAATTTGCGTAAGCATTTTACAGTACAGGATCCTCAATGAGGAGCTGTCTGTGGTGCTTACGCAATTTGCGTAGGATAGTGGCTGCTCTCCAGGGTCCAGATCTAATGTACAGTAGTTCTATGGGCACCGCACACCCATAGAACAACTGTATAAGCGATCAGGACCCAGGAGAGCATAACGGGCTCCTATGGGCAGCGGTTCCTGATCTGGTTTTGAGCTTTTTGACAGCTCATAACCGGATCAGGATTTCAAAAATCTGCCGCAAGTGTGACCCTAGCCTTACACACAAAAATGTGTCTGAAGGTAATTGTGGTTCCCGCATCCAAATCCGGAACCGCAATTAACTTTTCAAGTGTGACCCTAGCCTAAGTAGCAAGTGCTAGTCTAGGTCATCTACTAATATCTGTGGATTAAAGCTATACATGATAAATATACATGTATATATATATATGATAATAAAGAACTTAATGTCAGGTCAATCTTATTTACAAATATAATGTAGTCAAGAGAAAACACTATAAAAATATGCCAATATTGTGTGGATAATAAGCTAGTGACAGTCGGGGTCATCTGTTTATGATCTTATGTGTTAAAGTAACCTAATTTAGTTGTGGGAACTTGCTCTCAACCTTATGGAGAGAGCGAAGTAGGTGAGGAGATTGTAAGCCACTTCCCTCCTCTCAGATATATGCATATATGCAAATTTGCACTTCACTAAGGAAGTTGAGAAACTCCCATGCCACAATTAAGCAGCTTCCTCAAAGTCATAATCGCTTTCCTACAAGCTTTTAATATAACTAAGGGATTTGTGCCAGATCAGAACCCCAAACTACAGACGCTGCGTTTCGGGGTACCTGCCCCTCATCAGTGTAGTGTGTGGGATATTCTGATCTGGCATGAGTGAGTGGGCTAAGACAAGGTCTGGGAACTTGCTCTCAACCTTATGGAGAGAGCGAAGTAGGTGAGGAGATTGTAAGCCACTTCCCTCCTCTCTAATTTAGTTGTAGTTCCTAAGATCCAAGTAAAAGCTAAATATATTATTTTTTATATAAATCTTATTTACCGTAATTATATTTCTAGTTGTTGTTAGAAATATAATGTAGTAAAGAGAAAAAACTATAAAAAATGTCAATATTATGAGGATAAAAAGCTAGTGACAGTCTAGGTCATCTACTTATTATCTTATGTGTAAAAGTTGCCAAATTTATTTGTAGTTGCTATGATCTCAGATAAAGCAAAATATAGTATATTTTCTTATATACCGTAAATCTTATTTAATCTACTAAATAGCAACTTTCTAATATCTGAGGATTAAAGCTATACATGATAGATATACATGTGTAGATGTGTTAATAAAGAGCATAAAGTCAGGTTATAATCACTTAGAAATATAATATAGAAAAGAGAAAACATTATAAAAAATATGACATCATTGTGAGGATAATAAGCTGGTGACAGTCTAGGTCATCTACTAATTATCTTATGTGCTAAAGTTGCCTAATTTAGTTGCAGCTGCTATGATCTCAGGTGAAGTAAAATATAGTATATTTTCTTATATAAATCTTATTTAATCTTCTAAATAGCAAGCATTAGGCTAGATCACCTATCGATATCTGTGGATTAAAGCTATACATGATAGATATACATGTATAGATGTGTTAACAAAGGACATAAAGGTATGTCAAAATCACTTAGAAAAATAATGTAGTAAAGCGAAAACACTAAAAAATGTCAATATTATGAGGATAATAAGCTAGTGACAGTGTAGGTCATTTACAAATTATTTTATGTGTTAAAGTTAACTGATTTAGTTGCAGTTGCTTATATAAACCTTATCTAATCTGCTAAATAGCAAGCGCTAGTCTAGATCACCTATTAATATCTGTGGATTAAAGCTATAAGTGATAGATATACATGTATAGATGTGTTAATAAAGAACATAAAGTCAGGACAAATTTACTTAGAAATAAAATGCAAAAAGAAAACACTATAAAAAATCATCAATATTATGAGGATAATAAGCTAGTGACAGTCAAGGTCATTTACTAATTATCTTATGTGTTAAAATTGCCTAATTTAGTTGTACTTGCTATGGTACAAGGTAAAGCAAAATATGTTATGTTTTATATAAATCCTTTTTAGTCGACTAGTAGCAAGTGCTAGTCTAGATCATATATACAGTGAGTATGGAAAGTATTCAGACCCTTTTAATTTTTTTTCATTGTTTCATTGCAGCCATATGGTAAATTCATTATTTTCTCATTAGTGTATACTCTGCACCCCATCTTGACTGAAAAAGAAGAAAAGTAGAAATTTTTGCAAATTTATTATTAAAGAAAAACTGAAATATCACTTGGTCATAAGTATTCAGCCCCTTTGCTCAGACACTCATATTTAAGTCACATGCTGTCCATTCCCTTGTGATCCTCCTTGAGATGGTTCTATTCCTTCATTGGAGTCCAGCTGTGTTTAATTAAACTGATAGGACTTGATTTGTAAAGGCACACACCTGTCTATATAAGACCTCACAGCTCACAGTGCATGTCAGTCCAAATGTGAATCACGAGGTCAAAGGAACTGCCCAAGGAGCTCAGAGACAGAATTGTGGCAAGGCACAGATCAGGCCAAGGTTACAAAATAATTTCGGCAGTACTCAAGGTTCCTAAGAGCACAGTGGCCTCCATAATCCTTAAATGGAAGAAGTTTGGGACCACCAGAAGTCTTCCTAGACCTGGCCATCCAGCCAAACTAAGCAATCGTGGGAGAAGAGCCTTGGTGAGAGAAGTAAAGAAGATCCCCAAGATCACTGTGGCTGAGCTCCAGAGATGCAGGAGGAGATGGGAGAAAGTTCCACAAAGTCATCTATCACTGCAGCCTCCACCAGTCGGGCCTTTATGGCAGAGTGGCCTGACAGAAGCCTCTCCTCAGTGCAAGACATATGATAGCCTACATAGAGTGTGCAGATAAACACATGAATGATCCCAGACTATGAGAAATAAGATTCTCTGGTCTGATGAGACGAAGATAGAACTTTTTGGTGATAATTGTAAGCGGTGGAGAAAACCAGGCCCTGCTCATCACCTGCCCAATACAATCCCAACAGTGAGACATGGTGGTGGCAGCATCATGCTATGTGGGGGTTTATCAGCTGCAGGGACAGGACGACTGGTTGTAATTGAAGGAAACATGAATGCGGCCAAGTACAGAGATATCCTGGATGAAAACCTCTTCCAGAGTTCTGGTCCTCAGACTTGGCCAAAGGTTCACCTTCCAACAAGACAATGACCCTAAGCACACAGCTAAAATATCAAAGGAGCAGCTTCACAACAACTCAATATTGAGCAAAGGAGCTGAATACTTATGACCATGTGATATTTCAGTTTTTTGTTTTTAATAAATATGCAAAAATTTCTACCTTTCAGTTTGTTTTTCACTCAAGATGGGGTGCAGAGTGTACATTAATGAGAAAAAAAAACTTTTTTGGAATTCACCAAATGGCTGCAATGAAACAAAGAGTGAAAAATTTCAGCTCCATCGATAGGAAATTTGTGATGGCCATCCGGGACACTGGCCACAGCATAGGCATTTATTATAGCCTAGGTCTGCTCCTTCATACTCTTGGGTTGGACCCATCCTGCTGTTACTCTTCCTCCCATTTGCGTTCCACTCTGGAACACAAGCTAGCAATGCAGCTCCTGATTGTACAGGGGGAAACATTTGTTGCAGAGGGGTGAGTGAGACAGCGCACAATGGGTGAAAAAGAATGCACAAGAGAGAGACAAAACAAGTGGGAGAAAGAAAAAGGGAGAGAGCGAACAAGGGGAAGAGAGCACACAGGCGGGAGAGATGTCGCACAAGGGGAAAGAGACAGCACAAGGGAAGAGAGAGCACACAATTGAGGAACAGAGAGTACACAGGGGAAGAGAAAGCTCACAGGAGAGATAGCACAAGAGGAAAGAGCACACGGGGGGGGGGAGAAACAGCACAAGAGAAGAGAGAGCACACAACTGGGGGACAGAGAGCACACACGGGGAAGAGAAAGCTCACAGAAGAGAGACGTAGCACAAGAGGAGACAGCACACAGGGGGAAGAAACAGCACAAGGGGAAAGAGACAGCACAAGAGAAGAGAGAGCACACAATTGGGGGACAGAGAGCACACAGGGGGAAGAGAAAGCTCACAGAAAAGAGAGATAGCACAAGAGGAGAAAGCACACAGAGAGGAGAAACAGTAAAAGAGGAGAAAAAGCACAGGGGAGTGTGACGACCGTCCGCTGTAAGGCTGAGCTGCTGGTAAGGCAGCACCCCGAGAAACCCCGAGACCCTTAACCCCTATACAGGGATCTGGAATTATAGCGGAGCCCAGGGGGTAGCTACCTATGGGAGCAGCAGAGCAGGGAGGTCGTCTAGGAAGGGAAAAATCAGGAAGCGAAGAACGTAGTCAGGAGTCCGAGTCAAAACCGAGAGGGCAGCGAAGGTACAAAATCGTCAGGCGGTACAGAGTCGAAAATCCAGGCAAAGGTCAGAGTCAAAACCGAGAGGGCAGCAAAGGTACAAAATCGTCAGGCGGTACAGAGTCAAAAATCCAGGCAAAGGTCAGAGTCAAAACCAAACACACACACTATGTCACTTGGGGAACCAAAACTATATCTGGCGGCCTGCAAGACAGGCTCCAATGTATTTGAAGGGCGCGGTTACCTCCCATAGGCTGGAGCTCACAGCCTGATGACCTCATCCGGACCGCCCCTAGAGCCAGGCCAGATGGAGATGCATGACTGGCTCCACCCATCCCACCTCTGACAGAAGAACGCAGGCTGCGCCTAACGGACACCTCTGCAGGGCCCGCTCTTCTGCGACCAACACCACCCAGAGGGGAAACACAGCGGCGCTCAGCGACAGAGGCAGACGTCGCTGGAGCAGGTCCATATGAGGACAAGGCCTTCCTATCACCAGCACCACCAGACGAAGGAATCCGGCTCCTCCCAGCGGCCGGGGCAGGAACACCGGCCACCGAGTCCAATGGCGATGTGACAGTGAGAAAAAGCACAAGGGGAAAGAGACAGCACAAGAGAAGAGAGCACACAATTGAGGACAGAGAGCACACGGGAAGAGAAAGCTCACAGAAGAAAGAGATAGTACAAGAGGAGAGAGCACACAGGGGGAAGAAACAGCACAAGGGGAAAGAGACAGCACAAGAGAAGAGAGAGCACACAATTGGGGGACAGAGAGCACACAAGGGGAGAGAAAGCTCACAGAAAAGAGAGATAGCACAAGAGGAGACAGCACACAGGGAGGAGAAACAGCACAAGAGGAGAGAGTGCACAGGGGGAGAGAGTGCACAGGGGGAGAAAAAGCACAAGGAGAGAGCAAGCACACAGGGGGAAAGACAGCACAAGGGAAGAGAGAGCGTACAGAGATGAGAGAGCGTACAGGGGGATGGTGAGCTGTAGCAGTGCCTGCCAAGCCATGGCAACCCTGTGCAGCAGTGGCTCCCCCTGCCCTCCTCGGTGGTGCTATAAATATAGCCGGAGTAGTTGGCTAATATGCGGACACGTTCAGGAATCTGTATATATTGCAGAATAAATGGAGGCCAGTTTCATCACATAGGCTTCTTTCTTTTATGTTTAAAATATTCCAGTGCCGGCAATTCTGCTATCTCTGTAAATTCACTCAGCCTTTCCTAATGTAAGTTATTCTATTAATTACTTTTTTCCTAGCACTTTTATTAAATCCAATCAAGGTACTGCATCATTAAAATCCGGAGACTCGGTTATGACGGCTATTAGAAATTTTAAAGCCTAGTTATTCATACCTAGTGCTCTTAAATGTGCACAATCCATGTACTCTTCTCTTCTTTATTTTCACATTTTAGTGTTTTTGCTTCATTTAAGCCGGTTTTTCATCTTCATATTACTCTGCCATTTGTTGGATGGAATGTTTATCTATTTTTACTTTAAAATAAGTTTGAAATGTTTTTGCAAAAATGTTGTGCATTGTTGTCGTGTCCCTTTAAGGAGAAAAGGTTAATTGAAAAAGTCCCGGCAAGGTGCTCAGGCGGCAATGTCTTTTTATTACATCTCTTGCTGCCGTCTGATACAAAGTTCACTCAGAATTAAGTACACGCCGCTCCCCTGTGCATACACTTCTTCCACTTGACCAATGGCAGCTCCGAAATTCCAGATTAAATTAGAAATAGGACATGAACAACATGATAGGATTCTGTAAATCAAATAGCATTGCCTTCCTTTTAATTTGCTTCTGCCGGGACAAAAATACCGGCATTTCCACCGAGACTCAAGTTGCCTCAAAACATTAATACCGAGATTGTAGATTGAAAAGTTCTTACAGAACTCCGGTCTTGAAGATAAAACCACTTCTGATTGACTCGTGTTACTCCTTCTTGGGTAAGAAATAAAATTAAGAGCTCGAATTCACCAAAAGGTGGAAACAGGGAGGGGGGGGGGGGGAAGAGATGGGAACCGGCACCGTACCTGGACTGACATTTGCAGCTCAGTTTACTGCCGATTAACAACTCTTTCATTTCAGGTCAATTCCCGATGTGATCGTGAAACATGTCTCACACTAGAAATGAGCTGCTAAGTCTTCTAAAAGAGCCCGATATATTTCCGGATATAGCTATGGATATCATTGACTTAACCTTATCATTAGAGCATGACTTTTAACTAATAATCTATGGCAATGTCTTCCAAGAATCTATTATATAATTACGAATGGATTTCGCGCACCAAACTCGCATACGACTCAGCGTGGTCATGTGGATACGAACGAAGCATTGGCCGCGCAGCGGCCATTGCGAGCAGCTCTAAGGCGACTCGCTATGCCCGCGCAGCGGGCATGGCGAGTCGCCTTAGCGGCGCGAAGCATTGGCCGCGAAGCGGCCTTAGGGCGCGAAGCATTGGCGCGAAGCGGCCATTGCGAGTCAGAGACTCGCTCTGCTAGAATCCCGATGCATTGTGCATCGGGCACCCATCTAGTGATATACAAATGGAACAGATTGGTAATGGGATACTATGCTGTGATATGAAAACCCATTTTTAGGCTTGAGTGTCATGTAGATGAATGAAAAGTGGTGGACTTGGTGTTAATAGTTGATGTGAGGAAATGATAGGTGTCAATAGTGAAGGCAGCCATATATTCCCCAGATTATGCATAAAAACCTACCAAGACCCGCTGGAGTGTGTTGTATTCTCAGCTACTGCTGTAGCTGCAAAACAAAATAGAAGAGTGTGAATTTGGTCAAGCTATTTGACCAAGTCTTTTAGGAAAACCTAATTGGGGGCTTTTATTTTGGAGAAATCTGTAGGATGGTAGTAGGATGGATCTCTCCCTCCACCCCAGGTCTTGCAATTGGCCCCATTTACTCCAGCACAGGGGCGTAACTACAATAGGTGCAGGGGTTGCAATCGCACCCGGGCCCTGCAGTCTAGGGGGGCCCAAAAGTCCCTTTGGCCCATAGAAAAAGACTAATAATATTAAAGATTTGCATTAATTGGGGGCCCTGTTGGAGCTTTCGCTTTGAGGCCCCTGGGCCTGAAGTTACGTCACTGCTCCTGCAGTAAAGAGAAGAGTGTGTCTCAGTTGCAATTGAGGTTGCAGAGCGGCAGGTTCTGTGTGAGCCCAACACAGGCCAATACTGGAGACTTGGGCACTGTCCTAAAGTAGTGCTGGCAACAAACGGATTGTTAAAGCACGTTACGTGTGTGAATCGGCTGTGCTCTGGAAATCCAGGTCTGTTCAATTCTGCTGTTGTAGAAAATAAACACTATGGTCTTTAACTTTCTCCCGGGTCACTGCCTTACTTTCTGGCTAATGTAAAGCCGCTGCTTCACACTGCAAAATTTCAACAAAATTATGTAGCCACTAATAATAAACAATTTGCCCTTGATTTCTAATTTACAAAGAAAGGCGGTTTGAGGCACCCCATCAAAATCAAATGGACCCCATACAGTAACCCCAATATAACCACTTCACTTCCAATGACACACATGGGCATCATAGGTCACCTCCCACCCTTTGGTGTGAACATAGAATCAGAAATAGAGAGATTTGGAGAAGTGCTAGGCCGAGAGCCTGGTGAGATGAATCTGCTGGCAGCTGTTGAAGCTGGGCAGAAGAGCTACCTGCAAGGAGGGGTGCCAGAATCCAACTCGATCAGGGATACTTCAGGACCGGTCGAGAAGCTGGAGGTCACTGGGTCTTTATGTCTGGTAGCTACCTTTGTGGACCTTCCCGAGGCTCACGGGGCTATATAGGGCCAGAGTAGCCACTCACAGGACCCGCAGCTACCTGCCTAGCAGGGAATGGAATCCACGGACAGTGAGGAGAGGTAAAGTGGTAGTATAGTGTTGGAGCTTTGAAAAGACAGCTGGAAGGCCATATCCCTGTGTCTCAGCAGAGTGGACTCCAACTTACCCTGGGCTGGCCAGGCTGTGCTCCTGGTCTAAATGGTACCCCGGCTGGTCTGAAACTACCACCTTCTTCAAGTAAAGGGTTAGAACCGCAAAGACTTTTGCATTGTCTCTTTCCTTCTGTGCCCACCTGCACCACTACCCTCATCCTCCTCCATCACCAACTACAACATCCCTCTACCTTCTACATCTTTCAAGGGGTTTGTGCCCTGGCTGGAGAGGGCCTACTTGGAACCTACTTAAAGACCTATGTCCTGAAGTCGGAGGACCCTTCTTGAGCATCTGTTTCCTGAAGTTGGAGGACCTAACTTGAGGACCTATTTCCTGAAATTGGAGGACCCTACTTGAGGACCTATTTCCTGAAGTGGGAAGACCCTACTGAAACACCTGTTTCCTGAAGTCAGAGGAGCCTTCTTGAGCACCTGATTCCTGAAGTCGGAGGACTCTACTTGAGCACCTGTTTCCTGAAGTCAGAGAAGCTTACTTAAGCAACTGTTTTCTGAAGTCATAGGACTCTACTTGAGCACCTGTTTCCTGAAGTCGGAGGAGCCTTGTTGAGCACCTGTTTCCTGAAGTTGGAGGACCCTACTTGAGCACCTGTTTCCTGAAGTCAGAGGAGCCTTCTTGAGAACCTGATTCCTGAAGTCGGAGGAGCCTTCTTGAGCACCTGTTTCCTGAAGTTGGAGGAGCCTTCTTGAGCACCTGTTTCCTGAAGTGCCATAGTACTTTAACACACATCTCGGGAGTGGTACATTTTTTTTAACACTTCCAAATGTGGAAGGTATTTTTACTGTAAGATCTATTAATTAACCCCTTCACCCCCAGACAATTTTCCATTTTCCTTTTTTAATTTTTCCCTCCCATTCTTCCAAGAGCCACAACTTTATGACTTTTCATCTCCACCAAGTGTGTAATATACAGTAAATTATCACAAGCTCCACTCACTCACGGAAACTGAAGCTTCATTACTTTTTTTGCTTCTTTTTGCTCAAATGGGAAAGTAAAAAATAATCCCCGTGGGGGCACTAGATGGGGACGGACCTGGGCGCTCATCCTCATCACTAAGAAATTGCATTTACCGCACTAGACCATAAATGGAAGCTTGGCTCCAGAGTTTTATGGAGTGCTACTAAGTCTCGCTGGGAGCATATACATCCTGTAGGGGGCAAACTTAAAAAGAAATAGGTACGCTGAAATTACATCCATGGATATCTGCTGCAATATCTTATAGTGTGCACGACACAAGTTTACATTTTCCTACAGGCAATTTTACAAAGAGGCAAGTACTTTTTTTTATTTAGTATTAGTATATCTCTACCCATAGGAAAGCTACATGTCTATTATTAAAAGAGGTTATTCATTGCATAAACGTTGATGACCTATCCTTAGCAGAGTTCATCAATATCTGATCAGCTCCAACACTTGGCATCACCACCAAGCAGCTATTGACGGTGGCGGCAGCATGTAGCCATAAGTGATCAGTTCTGGTGCTGCCCCATCTTCTGATAGTGCACTGCACATCCCCCCTCCAACTGCTTTGAATAGGGGGCAGTATCCAGCCTAGGCCACTATCAGAAGTCGTGGCAGCATGAGATCTGAGCATTTCCAGCCACAGGCAGGTGATGCTGTCACAGCGTGGTATTACGGTCCAGGGGGTAAGGTAGCAGGATAATAATGATGGGACAAAGGCAATCAGGGGAACAAGTCTGACTCCTAGATTGGGGTCCCTAGCTCACCCTGTTTCCAGAATTACCTCTGAAGGTGAGGATGTCTTACCCTTGCTCCTGATCTGTCCGAGGCTAAAAAAAAAAACATCACCTCCTCCCATAGACTGGGAATCACAGCAACTCTCACAAAGTAAGAAAACTCCAGGTAGAAACAGCAGGAAGGCTTCAGCAAAAACTGCAGTAATGTCCTCACAGCTCATGGTCTTTGCAGAGACTAAAACTCTATCAGTGGCATCTGCTGTTGGAAGAATGAATTATTTAAAGGCCAGGGGCGTGGACAGATGCTGAAGCAGACACACACCCTCACATGAAAAGGCAAAAGGACCCTAGACAGCAGCAGCTTCTGACATTAACTCTGAAGTTACCAACAGGAATTAAATATATTACTTGACTGCATTGCAGTTCAAGAAGACTGCAAAGCAGTGTACATGTGACAGGTGTCAGCGGTCAGTCACCGGCAGATAAGACATTCATGACCTCTTCTAGGATAGTAATCAAATATATAAAAAAAATATATCCACTCCTAAGGATATGTCATCAATGTCTAATTAGTGGACAACCTCTTTAATGGGTATTTTTCATCTTTCAGCTATAGGTGTGCACCATTCCCTCGACTGTCTGACTTCCTATGAGCGGTAAGCACTGGAATAATTAAGCCAAACTGTGTGCACTTCGATGCTACAAGCACAAGCGGGTTTGTCTCTACAACCTCATATGAGGTTGTCATTAACCCAAGAAGAAATCCTTCTGAATTGGTTATTCTGGTCACAAGTAAGCTGAGCAGCAGTACTCAATGGCAGCAGCTGCAAAACCAAATGTGATATTAGGGTGTATCAAAAGAAAGGTAAATCCTGTGATCCATATGTATAATTTCCCCTTTAAAAATTACTTGGTTATTACGGAGAATGGAACGGTTCGCCTACAATGAGAAGTAAGCAAAATTGGACTTGTTTCGTTCAGGCCGTTGTGTGACAAATCTCGCGAGACGTCGGCACTATGCACGGACACCCGCTCCACTGTGCAGGTACGCCTGCCAGTGCCGACATCTCGGGAGAGCTGTCAAGTCTCGCGAGACATTGGCCTGTTCAATGCAGCGCGGACACCCGATCCATTGGGCTGGGCCAAGTGCGACTGTCACTCAAGTGCCAGCCAGAGGAGGGGCGAGAAATGTAAAAAATACAAGGCGGGTTTTGGAACACGAAGGGGAGGCGACCACATTATCCCTAAGGTCTAAACAGCAGCCTCCCGGTCTCAGTAGGAGGCCAGAGCTGGACACAATATAAGTTCATATTTCAGGTATGAGGGGTCAGTCTGGGCACATACAGGAGTTATAGAACCCCATTTACATCATGTCTAAGCTGGTGGACGTAGTTTAAAATGCCCGAAGGGGGTGACAGGTTCCCTTTAATAAATCCGCTATCAACTGTAATCTATAAGTACTCGATTCTTCTACAGCACCCCCAGTGGGGACATTAAAGTATTACACCAATCCTATTAATTATAATGGACTCTCCTTTAAAAGTAAAAAAGTTAAGAGTTTTTTTGCAAACGCACTGACTTTTACATGAGGGTCTTTAACAGAAGACTCCCTCACCCCTCTACTAACTCTAAGTCTCTTAACGGCAATTATTTTTTTCTTTTTTATCAGATAACTCATTTATTATTAGTATATTAATTTTTACATCTGAATCACATTAAAGCCCGGGAGATCTGGATGGGTACACATTTCATTTCTTGAATTGTGGAATTAGGAAATAGTAATATATTCAATGGCTATAAATACGGTGTCCCTATTTCTAGTCCAAATTAAATAATACATTTCATTAAGTGAACAATGGAGACCATTTATTAATGATCTATTGGAATGAGATCTTAACTTTGAACTTGACTAATAGATAAAGTTTCGGAGAAAAGTTCATCATTTCTTTTTGGCGGTCTAATTGAAACTTCATAAAATGTGAGATAAGTCGATTCACAGGAAATTTAAGCATCTATCGGAGATATCAGAAATTGCCTATTTTAATATAGAATGGCTCATCATACTTTTCATGAATATGGAATGAGATAAATTATAAAATGTTACATATTGTTAGATGGGAAGATATTAGGACAATTTACTGTATATGTCTCATTGGAATGGTGGCTTTATACAGATTAAGGGAAATACAGTATCAGGAGCACATGGGAACTTCTTTAAACTAACCAATACTCTGAATATATATTTATTATTATTATTTTGTTATTATTATTTATTCATATAGCGCCATTGGTTCCATGGCGCTTTACATAAGGAGTGGGAGTAACAAGGACAGGTACAGTACATATGAGCAATCAATGCTTGCTGATACACGACGGGAGAGGATCCTGTCCACGAGGGCTCACAGTCTATAGGGGTGGGGGAGGACACGATAGGAGGGGGGAAGCGTCAAGCGTTTGGTGGAGCGGCAGATACCCTGATGACGGTGCTTGGAGTAGCATCGAAACGCGTAGGTGGATAATAAAGAAAAGGGGGGTCTTTGATTCAAGACTTTGGAGTGATTATTTCAAGCAGCGCGGACTGTACACACACCATCCCTGGTTTTGGATATTCTAACACGTGTACGTGGAGGTGGAGGTCCTGGTGGGTGCACACAACTAGAAAAGGTGAGTGCACCATTTTGGGATCTATATGCAAGATCCGTGTCATATTGATAGGGCACTATTGCGCCTCGTTTTGTCTCCTTTATCTCTTTTATAGAAATTTCCAAATGGCTTTCAGCAGAAAAAGGTTCCCCACCCTTGCTTTACAGGAAGTGGGGACAGGTCTTTGTTGCTCTATAAGAATTGGATAGGCATGTCTTTGACTATTTTCAGGAAAATGGTAAGGGTCTTTGTCTCTTTATAGGAAGCGGAGGGGTGTCTTTATCTCTTTACAGGAAATTGGTTCGGGTCTTTGTCTTTCTACAGGAAGGGAGGGGGTGTCTATCTCTTAACAAGCAGTATAGGCATTTTTTTTTTCTCTATATGAAGTGGGGGGGCATATTTATCTCATTACAGGAACTAGTGGTGAATTTTTGTCTCTTAATAGGAAGTTGAGGGTATTTCTTTATTTGCAAGACGTTGGGGGTAAAAATAAGTTCCAACTTATTGTGGGGCGGGAGATCAACAAGACAATACATTTCTCAAGGCTTTGTGTAAAAAGATTGGCACGTGCCATTAAAAAAAATCTGTTGTTTTTCTAATCCAAGAATATCTCTTTCAAATAAAAAAAAAATAATTTTACCTAAAAGTATTAATTATATACCCAATGTTTGTCTTGTAATGGCAGAAAGAGTGTTAGTTTTCCCCTACTTAGGTAATATGGCGGCACGGTGGCTCACTGATCGGCTCAGTGGTTGGCACTGTACAATGGCTCAGTGGTTAGCTCTGTATGGTGGCTCAGTGGTTGGCACTGTACAGTGGCTCAGTGGTTGGCACTGTACAGTGGCTCAGTGGTTAGCACTGTATGGAGGCTCAGTGGTTAGCACTATATGGTGGCCCAGTGGTCGGCACTGTATGGTGGCTCAGTGATCAGCACTGTACAGTGGCTCAGTGGTTGGCACTTTACAGTGGCTCAGTGGTCGGCACTGAATGGGGGGCTTAGTGGTTGGCACTGTACAGTGGCTCAGTGGTTAGCACTGTATGGTGGCTCAGTGGTTAGCACTGTACGGTGGCTCAATGGTCAGCACTATATGGTGGCTCAGTGGTCGGCACTGTATGGTGGCTCAGTGATCAGCACTGTACAGTGGCTCAGTGGTTGGCACTGTACAGTGGCTCAGTGGTACTTTATGGTGGCTCAGTGGTTGGCACTTTACAGTGGCTCAGTGGTTGGCACTTTACAGTGGCTCAGTGGTTAACACTATATGGTGGGTCAGTGGTTGGCACTGTACAGTGGCTCAGTGGTTAGCACTGTATGGTGGCTCAGTGGTTAGCATTGTATGGTGGCTCAGTGGTTAGTACTGCAGCCTTGCAGCACTGGGATCCTGTGTTCAAATTCCACCAAGGACAATATCTGTAAGGAGTTTGTATGTTGTCCCCATGTTTGCATGGGTTTCCTCTGGATACTCTGGATTCCTCTCCCATGCTGATAGGATATTTATATTGTGAGCCCAATGGGACAGTGTTGCAAATATATATAAAGCGCTATGGAATTAACAGCGCCCATATAAATGAATAAATATTATCTTTATCCCCGTTCTTTTGTCCTAACTTATCCTATCGATTTCCTATTATTCTTCTTCTATCTACCCTGCTCCTGTAAGCTTATGTCTAAGAGGCTTTTAAATATGTTTACTGCTGCTGTAGTTTTGATCCTTCCAGCTGCAGACAGGAATTGACCAACTGAGCAGGACATGTCGCTGGAGGTGGCTGAGAGAAGAGTGAAGTGAGATCTGGGCATGCGTGCCCAGACTGCTGTCACTCACAGAGAGGAAGCCCTGCCCCCAACTGTGATGTACCCAGCTCAGTTGGTCCGATTCCAGTCAGCAGCTCGGAATGATGAAAGCTACAACAATACAGGTATTTACAAACCTCAGAGAGATATGATTACAGAAGCAAAGTAGATAGCCAATATATATTAGGAAAGTGTCAGTTAGGCTGGCTTCACACCACGGTTTTTAGAATCCTGCTCTGTCCGGTTTTAACAGGACAGAACAGGATTCGGTTTTGCCTCCCATGTATCCCTATGGTGCCGGACTGGTCCTATTTGGCCATCCGGTTTGGTGTATTCTGTGCCGGATTCGTTTTTGTCCAGTTTTTCACCGTCCCCAAAACGGACACTTCAACGAAATCTGGACAAAACCGGACAGAAACTAATTTGCGTGGTCCGTCGCACTTAACATGGGACTCTATGGACGCCGGATCTGGGGAAAAACAGAATAGTTTCCCGGATTGTTGTTTTTTGCATTGGGCCTGCTTAGAATGCTTTCCGTGGTCCTGTAATTATATATCTATTCAGTAAATCTCTCTCTCTGCAGCGGCACAGCACATTCTCGTATTGTATAGTATAAAAAAAACGGATCCTGTAAAAAAAACGGGATCCAGAGGCACAACTGATATTCTTTTTACACCAATTCGTTTGTGTCCTTTCCTGTCCGGGTGGTCCTGGAAAACATAGAATCCACCTGGACAACTAAAAACCGTGATGTGAAGCTAGCCTTACAAAGAGTTAGGACAAACGAAAGGGGATCACATTAGTAGTGAAAAGCCTTCTTAAATGTTTAGTCATTTCTCATAAAAGAAACGAAGGGGAACTGGGCACTGACCTGTTGGAGATTCACAGTACTGGTTCACCAGGGTGGCGTAATCCTCTTCTTGTGGTGCTCAGCTGCGAAAGCATAGTTCATGAATGCAATGAGTAGGCAGAAAGCGGCACTCACACGAGTTGAGGCTACTTTATTGTAGATCAATGGGGTTAAGGTGCAGGGACGGGGGTGAAAGGACAACGGTTCCCGTTTCACGGGTCCTGGGACATCCCCCTCCCTGCAACATAACCCCATGGATCTACAATAAAGTAACAATAAAGTAGCCTCACCTGCAAACAAGTGCTGCTTTCTGCCTACTCATTGAATTTCTCATAAAAGGTTTCTCTGTCAACTATGTTTTCTCATGGAGCTTTACAGTAATGTGGTTGTAGCCTGCCTCTAGTGGTTGTAAATAGTATATGTTTATATATGTTTATTCAATTTCCTCCACAGCCATTTTAGAAACTTGAGTGCCCTTCCTGCCCTAATTAAATATGTCCTTCACTCTTTTTCAAAAAAGGCCACTGTTATGTATGTTCTTTCATACTGCCACACTCGGTGAGCTTAGATGCTCCCGTTATAGGGGGCCCTGAGGCAGGAATACCATAGATCACATCTGATGAACAGACAGGGACTTTTAAACAGGTAAATAAAACTATTAGAAGCTTTTTAAGACTCTACGACGCTACATCGCATACAAACAACTCCAACGTTCAATACCGGCTGCTTCCTTCCCCCATGGTTTTTTTTAAGATTTCGGCACGTCTGATAAATACCTGTATTTGCACATTCCGCTCACTGCGAAAAAAGTTACTTGAAGAAAAGAGTTCAGACCACAAAAAGCCTCATTAAAAATCTTCACATTGTGCCCATTGAAAAGTTATCAGGAAAGGGCCCAATGTCTTGTGAGTCATGTCCCAGCTAGTAAATTAATTATGTTGTAGGTCAATATTATGAAGGCTGTTACCATGTGATTCAGTGCACTCAGCATGCTAAATGGCAGCGTGAGTCCTTGAAACTGTTTTTTCAACCTTTTGATTCTTCTTTTTATTTCTCGTTTGTCTGAAGAAATACGGTTTGTTTGGTAATCAGGATCTGCCGTGTTGTTTGATGCCTATCTACACGCTGCTCCCACGTAAACAAATTCATCATATTTGTAAAGATTTTAAATTCTTAAATCATCAAGAAATAAATAATATTCAGAGACAGTCAAGATAATAAATATTAAGAAGATATTGATACAATTAGTTGAGAAGAGTGAATCAATTTAAGGCATGTCATACAAATATTTATCGTCACCTGAATTTAAAAAATAATTCAATACAATTAGTGCAAATCCAGAAAAATGGCAAGAGGCTGGCTACCGTAAAGATCACCATAATAATAACCTGCCCTTAACTGGGTTATTTTGGCAAATCACCAGTTCCGGCTTCCCTAGGGCCACTACAATATTCTGCCATGAATATTCTTGCATCTTAGTAAGTACTAGAAGAAGCCAATGGTGCCGGATGCCAGAAGAAGCCAAAGATGCCAGACGCTAGAAGAAGCCAATGGTGCTGGATGCCAGAAGAAGCCAAAGATGCCAGACGCTAGAAGAAGCCAATGGTGCTGGATGCCAGAAGAGGCCAAAGATGTCAGAAGAAGCCAAAGATGCCAGATGCTAGAAGAAGCCAAGACACTGGATGTGATCAGAAAAAGCTAAAAATATGGGATGTCAAATGCCAGAAGATGTTAAAGATGCCGAATGTCATAAAAAGCCAAAAATGCAGGCTGTCACAAGAAGCCAAAGAAGGTGGATTGCAAAAGAAGCCAAAATACTGAATATCAGAAGAAGCCAAAATACTGAATGTAAGAAGAAGCCAAAATACTGAATGTCAGAAGAAGCCAAAATACTGAATGTAAGAAGAAGCCAAACTACTTAATGTCAGAAGAAGCCAAAGATGCAGGATGCCAGGAGAAACCAAAGATGCTAGATGCCAAAAGAAGCTAGATGCCATAAGAGGCCAAAGTTTAGAATGTCAGAGGAAGCCAAAGATGCTAGATGCCAGAAGAAGCTAAAGATGTCAGAAGAAGCCAAAGATGCAGAATGCCAATAGAAACCAAAGATACAGGGTGCCAGAAGAAGCCAAGATATGGATGTCAGAAGAAGCCAAACAAGCTGGATGCCAGAAGAGGCCAAAGATGTGGGATGCCTGAAGAAGCCAAAATACTGGATGTTAGAAGAACATAACATAGTAACATAGTCAGGTCCCATCTTTTCATAGTTTCATTGTTTTTAGGTTGAAGATTGACTTAAAGTCCATGTAATTCAACCCATAGCCTAACATGTTGATCCAGAGGATGGCAAAAAAACCAATGTGGCAACACTAAGCTCCAAATTGGGGAAATAAATTCCTTCCATACTCCACATACGGCAATCAGACTAATGGTGGGTTTACACGCTAGGATATTGTAAATTATATCCTTGGAACGATCACGTGACCGTGATCGTTCCGACATCATTAGTGCGCTGTCACACACAAGGATATCGTTTATGATGTCCTATGTGGCAGCGCAACTGTTAAATAGGAGAGGAAGGAGTGAGCGATGTAATGAAGCGGCAGGCATAGGAGATTTTTGAACAATATCATTCCTAAAGCTGTCACACTGAACGATGCTGCGTCCTGAAGAAGCGTTAATTGGACGACGAACGATAGATTTGAGGTCAGGATCTCAAATCTAGGATCAACGATCCAACGATCTTTTCATCCTATATCGTTCGTTTACACGCAACGACGCCCGAACAATATCTTTTCAACGATCACAAATCAGTGACGTTTCAAGGATATCATTCAGGATATCCTAGCGTGTAACACCACCATAATTCCCTGGATCAATGCCCAATCACAGAATCTAGTATATATAACCTGTAATATTATATCTTTCAAAGAAGGCACCCAGGCCATTCTTAAACGTTAATAGTTAGTAGAAGAAGCCAAAGATGCAGGATGCCAGAAGAAGCCAAAGATGCCAGATTCCTGAAGAAGCCAATGATGTCAGATACCAGAAAAAGCCAAGACACTGGATGTCAAAGAAGCCAAAAATGTTGTATTCCAGATCAAACCAAAGATGCCAGGTGCCCGAAAAAGTCAAAGGCTGTCGGATGGCAGAAGCCAGAGATGCCGCATACCAGAAGAAGCCAAAAATGTGGAATGCCAGAAGACAATAGTGCTGGATGTCAAAAGAAGCCAAAGATGCCCATCAAATACGAGTAAACATCTTGTGAATTTAATTTAGTAGCTAAATTTGAGCAAACTACGGAATTCGAATTTTGACCAATTCACTTATCAGTAATAATTACACATTGTCATCATTTTAAATATTTTATATTGATTTAATAAATTAGTAAAAAATTTAACCCCATACTACCTGAAACAATTTTAATTTTTGCCCTTTTTATTTTTTCCTCACCTTGTTCCAAGACTTACAGGCTTTAACTTATTTTCTTTGATATGGCCTTATTAAGAGTAGAGTTGGGATAAGTTACAGGTGTGAATGACGGCATTCACTTGGCAGTATAAGGAACTTAAAAAACCTAGGAGGGTTGAAATGATTTTTGTATTTATTTTATTGTAGTAATATCAGGTGACCAAGACAGCTTTGAGATTGCAGGGGAGGAGTCAGTGGCGGAGGGGAGCATACACTATCATTTTTTGCTTTTGACCACAGATATCCAGTTGGACCACCCTTCAAATAACAATGGTGGCTTTTCATCCTTGATTCCCCGACACCAGGGCACTGGCACATCTGCTACATCTACGGTTCCTTAATCTTTGTAATTATTAAAGTGGCCACGATATACTGTACTGAGGTATGAGATGATTCCTCAGACTTTTCTTGAAGCTCCATGTCCCCGTTCCGTGCTGTTCCTCTTTATGGAGCAGTGGGGTATTTCTCTTTTATACGTGTTGTGGGATGAAGCCGCAATCGTCTTTAAATGTTGATTAAAGGAAATCCATACACTGTAGCAGCGAGCAAATGATTTGTTGGATTCCTTCTGGGTTCACAGACATTAAAAGTTACAAATGCAGAAGTCTCCGGCAATCTATACATGTTTGCACTAATTGTCAGCTACTTGTCAGTATATGCATTTATAAGCTTTGAACTTGTTAACTCGTCGGGCACCAGATGTAAGGCCCATGTTATCCAACCAATGATGAAATCAATTCAAAATCCAAACATTAAAACAATTATTTCCCAAAGAATTTATTTTGTGTCTTTTGTTCAGTCTGTTTTTAATGTTTTTTTCAGCGATTGCATATAGGTTTCGGCTCAACTTATGCCTTATTCACTCTGGATGGAGCACAGGAAACTGGTCTTGCTGTAACCCGAAAAACCAATAATCCAATAAAATGAATCCAGCTCCAGTTTATTTCATCTAATTTCATTCAACGTCCAAACGGAGACAAGTATTCATGGTCAGCGTGACCCCAGGTGACATCCGAAACGAGTTGGCTGGGGTAACGTTGACCATGAACACTTGTCTCTGTTTGGACTTTGAATGAAATAAAAAAATGCGAAAAACTCTTCATGTTTGGAGCTGGATCCTTTTTTTCAGCATTGGTTTTTTCATGTTTTTTTTTTTACTGTTATTTTCTAGTCATTTATTATTTCCACTCCATTGAATAATAAAGAAATCTAGTGCCTTTTTAAGCAAAGAACAAAGGAACAAAACACTTTAAGAAGTCCAGTTGTCGTCCAAAGTCTTTTCAGCTTTCCCACTTGTAGAGGCATCTTCCTATCGAAAACAGTAGAAGAATGGACAGGAGACTCCTTATAACCACTTGGCCTTTTTAGAAACCTGAAGCTGATAAAAGGCGTTCCAAAGACTGAACCTGTGCACAGGAAGACGACATTAGATCGAAACGCATAGGTTCATTTTTTTCAAACAAATGTTGATACTTCATTTTTGGCTGGAGACATACTATGCAAGATGCATGCGAGATACTTGCATGACTCAACCGGAACAGCCGTCGGCTCTCTGGACGGGGGCGTGCTACTTGCCTGTGTTTCTATCCTGTCCAGAGAGACGGCAGCCATTCTGAATAAGTCATGCGAGGCTAAGGGCCCTTTCACATCAGTGGTTTACGCTGATATGCGGCAGATAGCGCTGCATCTGCCACCTAATGGCCGACTTGCGGCCTGGGTTCGGCAAGCCCCATGCATTGTCTATGGGGCTTGCGGTCCAGTCTGGCAAGTCCGCTTGTAGCGTTATTTTTGCGATCGCAAGTGCCGGATCTGCCGCCTCCGGCAGAACCGCACTTGCCGCACCAGACCGTAAGCCCCACAGAAAATGCATGGGGCTTGCCGGATCCGGCCCGCAAGTCGGCCGTTAGGCTGCACCACCTGACGGATCTGCCGCACATCAGTGTAAACCGCTGATGTGAAAGGAGCCTTATATGAGTATCTCGCATGGTGTGTCTCCATAATAATTTGGATAGGAAAACACCGGGCACTAGTGGGTCTACACAGGTCTATTGATTAGACTCAAAAAATCTCCAAACATTGGGAGGTGCTCTTGCCAGATACACGTTATAAATATGGAAAGAGAAAAAAATGACGGCACTCACCTATCAAAGTTCTTCAATGTGCAGTTTTTATTCCATGCAGGAATAGGGTTACAGTTGTGCGGGGAGGGAGGAGAGGCGGAGGGGGACTACGGGCGCTCCGTTTCGAGTATGTTACTCTTCGACGGGTCCACCATCGTGTGGTGTCTCCAGCCTTTCAATGGTTTCTGCAGAAGAATCCACCTGAAAAAGATGTCCTGTACACATTTTTTATTTTTTGCTTTTTTTCCTGTTTCAGATCTTGAAAAATGTCTGGTGGAAAAAACGAAATTGCACGTCACATGTTTAACAGCAATGTTAAAATGACTTGTTTAGTCTATTTTAGCTTCTGCTGCTGTTTGGGGCTTTGAGAGCCGTGAAGTAGCTAAAAGAAATGACCTGATCATCCTTATTCGGATTCAGCTTTAAAGGGGTTGAGGTAGGTACCTGAACACCTTGACAGGGTATGGTCCAGCTCATTCAGCCTCTGTTCTCTCCAACTCCACATTTCTCCCATTTCACCTTCCCTTTCCCGTTCTCCCCAAATAAATCAGACAAAACTTTTATCAGTTGGATAATATGGCCGACCTCTGCAATTCTCCCTGGCATGCTTTCAATCAACTTCTGGACCAAATCCTGACTGATAGCCATCCATTCTTCCATGCTTCCATTCTTGCATAATCAATGCTTGCATTTTGGCAGAATTTGTTGGTTTTGTTTGTCCACCCATCTCTTGATGATTGACCACAAGTTCTCAATGGGATTAAGATCTGGGGAGTTTCCAGGCCATGGACCCAAAATCTCTGTTTTGTTCCCTGAGCCATTTAGTTATCACCTTTGCTTTATGGCAAGGTGATCCATCATGCTGGAAAAGGCATTGTTGGGCGCCAAACTGCTCTTGGACGGTTGGGAGACGTTGCTCTTGGAGGACATTCTGGTACCATTCTTTATTCATGGCTGTGCTTTTAGGCAAGACTGTGAGTGAGCCGATTCCCTTGGCTGAGAAGCAACCCCACACATGAATGGTTTCAGGATGCTTTACAGTTGGCATGAGACAAGACTGGTGGTAGCGCTCACCTCTTCTTCTCCGAATAAGCTGTTTTCCAGATGTCCCAAACAATCGAAAAGGGGATTCATCAGAGAAAATGACTTTACCCCAGTCCTCAGCAGTCCACTCCCTGTACCTTTCCCCCAGTCCTCAGCAGTCCACTCCCTGTACCTTTTGCAGAATATCAGTCGGTCCCTGATGTTTTTTCTGGAGAGAAGTGGCTTCTTTGCTGCCCTCCTTGAAACCAGGCCTTGCTCAAAGAGTCTCCGCCTCACAGTGCGTGCAGAAGCCCTCACACCAGCCTGCTGCCATTCCTGAGCAAGCTCGGCACTGCTGGTGGTCCGATCCCGCAGCTGAAACAGTTTTAAGATACGGTCCTGGCGCTTGCTGGTCTTTCTTGGGCGCCCTGGAGCCTTTTTGACAACAATGGAAGCTCTCTCTTTGAAGTTCTTTATGATGCGATAGATTGTTGACTGAGGTGCAATCTTTGTAGCTGCGATACTCTTCCCTGTTAGGCCATTTTTGTGCAGTGCAATGATGGCTGCACGTGTTTCTTTAGAGATAACCATGGTTAACTGAAGAGAAACAATGATGCCAAGCACCAGCCTCCCTTTAAAGTGTCCAGTGGTGTCATTCTTACTTAATCATAACTGATTGATCGCCAGCCCTGTCCTCATCAACACCCACACCTGTGTTAATGGAACAATTACTAAAACGATGTTAGCTGCTCCTTTTAAGGCAGGACTGCAATGATGTTGAAATGTGTTGTGGGGGTTAAAGTTCATTTTCTAGGCAAATATTGACTTTGCAAGTAATTGCTGTTAAGCTGATCACTCTTTATGACATTGTGGAGTAAATGCAAATTGCCATTAGAAAAACTGAAGCAGTAAACTTTGTAAAAATTAATATTTGTATCATTCTCAAAACATTTGGCCATGACTGTAGAAATACTCTGCTGTGAAAGGCAATTATAAAACGCAAGTGCTAGTAACAGTGTTAACAACAGGGTATTTAGTTAATACGTTTTATGCAAAAAATGTACGAAGCCGTGCTACCATTGTCAAGGTAACCCATATCAGAACGGTTCCTATGTAAATTATTTAAAACCTGATTCTATGTTAACATACTTATAGATGCAGGATGCACAAGGCCCAGAATCCAATATGGACACGGTGCAGCAGACGGCACTTTATGTGCCTGGCTCTGTAAGGAAGGGTTGGGGGCACTTCCTATCTTGCATAACAAGAGACTAATTGTACACTTACAGCTGAGCCAGAGCACAAAGTGAACAAGTCTGTAAGACCGTGTTCATACCACCAAAAAACTAGATCACAAAAAAACAGTATAACAAGCGTGTAGAAATACTCTGCTGTGAAAGGTAATTATACAAAGCAAGTGCTAGTAACAGTGTTAACAACAGGGTATTTAGTTAATACATTTTTTGCAAAAAATGTACGAAGCCGTTCTACCATCGTCAAGGTAACCCATATCAGAACGGTCCCTATCTAAACTATTTAAAAATTACTGGCTACTATCCCTAAACTTTCTGGTGCTGCTGATCCTCCTGGGCTTCGTTGTGGCTGAGAGATTTGGAATCTCCTGCCCTCCGGTATTGGCTGCTGGGCCTAGAGTCCCTTACAACCTTGAACTCTGGTGTCCGCTCCTGGTGCTCTGCTGTGGGGTGAGCCTTGGCAACCGGCTCCACTCCCCAGACCTGCTCCTCCACCTCCTCAGACCCTCTCCTATCGGTCCCTTATGCTGGCTAGCCTCCGTCACTGGACGAGCCTTATTCCGCTCCAGTCCACGGGACCTCTTCACAGTCCTCCTAAGAACTGAACTGCCTAACCCCACCCCCATACCAAAATTTATCGGGGACCTTCCCTGAACTCTGGTTTCAGAGCTCCCCCTTCTGGTCTGGAGTTGGAACCTTCCCTTGCTTCCAAGCACGGCATGACCCCCTGAGGGAGACAATACCATCGTGGCAACCGCACTCTGGGGTGCCACAGATACATGCGGAGGAGGATATATGTGGAGGGGGACACATGAGCAGGAGGACGATACATGAGGAGGAGAAGAACAACACATGAGGACAACACATGAGGAGGAGGAGGACACATGAGGAGGGAGAGAATGAGGACACATGAAGAAGAGAAGGACACATTAGGACGGGAAGGAGGAGGACACATGAGGGGGAGGAAGAGGACACATGAGGAGGAGTAGGACACATGAGGAGAAGGAGGAGTAGGACATATAAGTAGGAGGAACACACATGATGAGGGAGGAGGAGGAGAAGGAGGATACATGTGGAGGAGAATAACACATGAGTAGGTGGAGGAGGACACATGAGGAGGAGAAGGATACATGAGGAGAAGGAGGAGGATACATGAGGAGGAGTTGTAGCACACATGAGGCAGAGGAGGACACATAAGGAGGAACACACATGAAGAGGCGAAGGAAAAGGAGGATACATGAGGATGGGAGGACACGAGGAGGAGGAGGACACATGAGGAGCAGAAGGAGGAGGACACATGAGGAGAAGCACAAGGAGGAGGAGTACACTTGAGAAGGAGGAGGACACATGAGGAGGAGGAGGAGATACACACATGAGGAGGTGGACGACACGAGGAGGAGGAGCACACATGAGAAGGAGGATACATGAAAAGGAGAAGAACACATGAGGAGGAGGACACATGAGGGGATGAGGAGGACACGTGAGAAGGAAGAGGACACATGAGAAGGACAAATGAGGAGGAGGACATATAGAGAGGAGGAGGACACATGAGGAGGAGGACAGAGGAGAAGAACACATAAGGAGAAGGAGTAGGACACATCAGGAGACGGAGGAGGAAGACACATGAGGAGGAGCATACATGAGGAGTAGGAGAAGGAGGACACATGAGGAGGAGCACACATGTGGAGGATAAGGAGGACACATGAGGAGGAGGAGCACACATGAGAAGGAGGATACATGAGGAAGAGGAGGACACATGAAATGGAGGACACAGGAGCAAGAGTAGGAGCTTACATGAGAAAAAGGAGTAGTACACATGAGAAGACGGAGGAGGACAAATAAGAGGAGGACACATGAGGAGGAGAAGCACAAATGAGGAGTCCACTTGAGGAAGAGTAGGAGAACATATGAGGAGGAGGAGGAGATGCACACATGAGGAGGTGGACGACACATGAGGAGGAGAACACATGAGAAGGATACATGAAAAGGAGAAGAACAACACATGAAGAGGAGGACACATGAGGGGATGAGGACGACACATGAGAAGGAGGAGGACACATGAGGAGAAGCACAAATGAGGAGGATGACACATAGGGAGGTGGACACATGAGGAGGAGGACAGAGGAGGAGAAGACAAGGAGAAGGAGTAGGACACATGAGGAGATGGAGGAGGACGCATAAGGAGATGGAGGAGGACACATGAGGAGGAGGAGGACACAGGAGCAGGAGGAGGAGCACACATGAGGAGGGGGAGGAGGAGGACACATGAGGAGGAGGACAGAGGAGGAGGAGAACACATGAGGAAAAAGAGTAGGACACATGAGGAGATAGAGGAGGAATACACATGAGGATAAGGAGCAGACATGAGGAGGAGAAGGAGGACAAATGAGTAGGAGCACACATGTGGAGGATGAGGAGGACACATAAGGAGAAGCACACATGAGGAGAAGGAGGATACATGATGAAGAGGAGGACACATGAGGAGAAGGAGGAGGACACACGAGCAGGAAGAGGAGGACACACGAGGAGAAGGAGCACACATGAGAAGGAGGATACATGAGGAGGAGCACACATGTGGAGGACGAGGAGGACATATGAGGAGGAGGAGCACACATGAGGAGAAGAAGGAGGACACATGAGGAGGAGGAGAAGAAGGAGGACACCTGAGGAGGACACAGGAGCGGGTGGAGGAGCCCACATGAGAAGGGGGAGGAAGACGACACATGAGGAAGAGCAGCAGGAGGACACATGAGAAGGAGGACACATGAGGAGGGGGGAGGATGAGGACACATGAGGAGAAGGAGAACACATGAGGAGTAAGGGGAGGATACATAAGGAGGAAGTGGTGGAGGACACATGAGGAGATGGAGGAGGACACTTGAGGATGAGGAGCACACATGAGGAGGAGGCGAAGGAGGACAAACGAGGAGGAGCACACATGTGGAGGATGAGGAGGACACATAAGGAGTTGGAGCACACATGAGAAGGATACATGAAAAGGAGAAGAACAACACATGAAGAGGAGGACACATGAGGGGATGAGGAGGACACATGAGAAGGAGGAGGACACATGAGAAGAAGCACAAATGAGGATGACACATAGGGAGGAGGACACATGAGGAGGAGGGCAGAGGAGGAGAACACAAGGAGAAGGAGTAGGACACATGAGGAGACGGAGGAGGACACATGAGGAGGAGGAGCACACATGATGAGAAGGAGGACACATGAGGAGGAGCACACGTGGAGGATGAGGAGGACACATGAGGAGGAGGAGCACACTTGAGGAGAAAAAGGATACATGAGGATGTATCATCCTCCTCCTCCTGTGTGCTCCTCCTCCTCATGTGTCCTCCTCCTACTCCTCATGTGTCCTCCTTGTCCTCCTCATGTGTACTCCTTCTCATGTGTCCTCCTCCTCCCTCCTCATGTGTGCTCCTCCTCCTCATGTGTCCTCCTCCTCATGTGCATTCATCATGTGCTCTCCTCCTCCTTATGTGTCCTTCTCAAGTGTCCTCCTGCTTCTCCTCTTCATGTATTCTCCTACTCCTTCTCCTCATGTATTCTTCTCCTCATGTATCCTCTTTCTCCTCATGTGTCTTCCTCCATCTCCTCATGTGTCCTCCTCCGTCTCCTCATGTGTCCTCCACCACTTCCTCCTTATGTATCCTCCCTTTCCTCCTCATGTGTTCTCCTCCTCATGTGTCCTCATCCTCCCCCCTCCTCATGTGTCCTCCTTCTCATGTGTCCTTCTGCTGCTCCTCCTCATGTGTCGTCTTCCTCCCCCTTCTCATGTGGGCTCCTCCACCCGCTCCTGTGTCCTCCTCATGTGTCCTCCTTCTCCTTATGTGTCCTCATCCTCCTCCTCAGGTGTCCTCCTTCTCCTCCTCCTCATGTGTCCTCCTTCTTCTCTTCATGTGTGCTCCTCCTCCTCATATGTCCTCCTCGTCCTCCACATGTGTGCTCCTCCTCATGTTTCCTCCTTCTCATGTGTGCTCCTCCTCCTCGTGTGTCCTCCTCCTCCTCCTTCTCCTCATGTGTCCTCCTCATCTTCCATATGTGTGCTCCTCCTCATGTGTCAACCTCCTTCTCCTCATGTGTCCTCCTCTTCCTCATGTATCCTCCTCTCCTCATGTGTGCTTCTCCTTATGTGTCCTCCTCATCCTCCACATGTGTGCTCCTCCTTATTTGTCCTCCTTCTCCTCCTCATGTCTGCTCCTTATCCTCATGTGTATTCCTCCTCTATCTCCTCATGTGTTCTACTCTTTTTCCTCATGTGTTCTCCTCCTCCTCTGTCCTCTCCTCATGTGACTTCCTCCTCCCCCTCCTCATGTGTGCTCCTCCTCCTGCTCCTGTGTCCTCCTCCTATGTATCCTCCTTCTCCTCAAGTGTGCTCCTCCTCATCCTCCACGTGGGCTGCTCCTCCTCATGTGTCCTTCTCATCCTCCACATGAGTGCTCCTCCTTATTTGTCCTCCTTCTCCTCCTCATGTCTTCTCCTTATCCTCATGTGTATTCCTCCTCCATCATCTCATGTGCCCTACTCCTTCTCCTTGTGTTCTCCTCCTCTGTCCTACTCCTCATGTGTCCTCCTCCCTATGTGTCATCCTCCCCATTTGTGCTTCTTCTCATGTGTCCTCCTCCTTCTCCTCATGTGCTCTCCTGTTCCTCATGTATCCTCCTTCTCCTCCGCATGTGTCCTCCTCATCTTCCATATGTGGCTCCTCCTCATGTGTCAACCTCCTTCTCCTCATGTGTCCTCCTCTTCCTCATGTATCCTCCTTTTCCTCATGTGTGCTTCTCTTTATGTGTACTCCTCATCCTCCACATGTGTGCTCCTCCTCATTTGTCCTCCTTCTCTCCTCATGTGTGCTCCTTATCCTCATGTGTATTCCTCCTCCTCTGTCCTCCTCATGTGTCTTCCTCCTCCTGCTCCTGTGTCCTCCTCCTCATGTATCCTTTTTCCTCCTCAAGTGTGCTCCTCCTCCTCATGTGTCCTCTTCATCCTCCAGTGTGCTCCTCCTCATGTGTCCTCCTTCTCCTCATGTGTGCTCCTCCTCCTCATGTGTCCTCCTCCGTCTCCTCATGTGTCCTCCTCCATCTCCTCATGTGTCCTACTCCTTCTCCTTGTGTTCTCCTCCTCTGCCCTCCTCCTCATGTGTCCTCCTCCTATGTGTCATCCTCATTTGTGCTTCTTCTCATGTGTCCTCCTCCTTCTCATGTGTCCTCCTCCTTCTCATGTGTCCTCCTCCTTCTCATGTGTCCTCCTCCTTCTCATGTGTCCTCCTCATCCCCTCATGTGTCCGCCTCATCCCCTCATGTGTCCTCCTCTTCATGTGACACATGAGGAGAAGTACAAATGAGGAGGAGGACACATGAGGAGGACACATAACTAGGAGGAGAACACATGATGAGAAGGAGTAGGACACAAGGAGGAGATGGAGGAGGACACATGAGGAGGAGGACACATGAGGATGAGGAGCACACATGAGGAGGAGGCGAAGGAGGACAAACGAAGAGGAGCACACATGTGGAAGATGAGGATACATGAGGTTGACATATGAGGAGAAGGAGAACACATGAGGAAGAAGACATAGGAGTGGGAGGAGGAGCCCACATGAGGAAGGGGAGGAAGAGGACACATGAGGAGGAGAAGCAGGAGGACAGAGGAGGAGGAAGACACATGAGGCAGAATGCACATGAGGAGCAGGACACATGATGAGGAGGAGTACACATGAGGAGAAGGAGGATACATGAGGAGGAAGTGGAGGACACATGAGGAGGAGGACACACTGAGGAGTAGGAGGAGGACACTCTGTCTATCTACCTACATAATTGCAAAGTCACGTCCGTCATTCTATTATCTCTCCATCCATCTATGTATAGGCCCAGTTACACACACAGATAATTGTGCAGAGATTGTTGGCAGATCTCTGGTTGCAGTGAAATCATGGACACATTGGTCTATTTTGTGGCCGTGTACAAATGCAACAATGTCTCCATGATTTCACTGCAACCAGAGATCTGCAAACAATCTTTGCACAATTATCTGTGTGTAACTGGGCCTTATCTATTATCTTTCATCTATCTAGTTTAACAACCATCCATCTATTTATCAATCTATCTATTGTATATCACTCTATCAATTTTTTAGTCTATCAATCTATCGCTCTATATCTATCTATTATGTATCTATTTACATAATTGCAAAGTCCCGTCCGTCACTTTATTGTCTATTCATCCATCTATGTATCTATTATCTATCATATCAATCATCCAACTATTTATCTATTATATATCAATCAATCATCTATTAACATCAATATCTATTAATATCATTCTATCCCTCTATCTATCCATCCATCCATCTATCCATATCAAAACCCTATAAACGATAAGTTTATTATAAATTTATACAGAACACATCAAACGTGGATAAAAAACTAGGTGCACAGGATAGCACGAAGGAAGGTTGCTGTCCTTGATATACACCTCTCTACTTTCACCTGCCTGACAGCGGAGGTCGGCACCCTAGTGAACGTAGTGGCGCCCCCACTCGTCGGCGGCTAGCCCTGTCCTGCCCTAACCTTGCCCTGGAAGTATGGAGGTAGTGCTCCCCCTATAATGTAACCTCACAGGGTTTGGATTAATGGCTGACTGGTCTGTCCCCGTGTCCTGGTATTAAAACCAGAGTGTCACCACCCATATGCTAGTCCATCCCACTGGTGTTAGAAAAGATACACCATGCACCATGGAAATTCCGCCCCTGTCTATCGTATCTATCTTATCTATCGTATCTATCTTATCTGTCTTATCTATCGTATCTATCTTATCTTAGCTATCATATCTATCTTATCTATATATCTATATCTATCTGTCTATCTTTTCTGGGTTCTGGGTCTTCGATCTTTGAACGAAACCCTAGACCTCTATGCTCTGTAGAACTTTAAGCCTTTTTACCTTGTGGTAAAAACCAGACCTGGACGAGTATGAATGTACAGCAGTTTGAACTTGAGCGTAGGATCTTTTTCTTGCATTCTGAGTAGGAGTTATTCTAGGCTTTGATGTTCTCAGCTTTGGGGTTCTGAGGTGACAGTTTTGTCCAAAGATCAGAAACCTCTCTTTCTTCTCTTTCTTTCGTCGAGCTTGTGTTCTGTTTATGCCATAAGGTATAAAGCGGACCGGGAAGATATCGCTGTACCTCACTTGCAACTTCCCTATTGGATTTTCTTTTGTATCCTGAGGAACAGGAGAGTTCCTAGACTCTGGTGGTATTGGTTGTAGTTCAAAGATCAGAATTCTCTCTTTATGCTCTGTAGAACTTCGAGCTTTCATTCCGTTGTTGTCATGACGTATAGTGCAGACCCGGACGATATCACTGAACCTCACTTTCAACTTACCTCTAGGATTTTTTTTTGCATCCTCATAAACAGGACCGCTCCAAGGCACTGGTGGTATTTGCTCTATTGGTCTCAGCTCTGGTGTTCTTGGCTCTGGAGCTTTCTGCTTTGGGGTTCCGGGTAGTAGGTATTGTTCAAAGTTCAGAGAACTCTCTAAATACTCTGTAGAACTTTTAGCTTCCATTCCATTGTTGTCACGAGGTCTGGAGCAGACCCGGCCACTATATCTGCTCCTCACTTTCATCTTGCCTCCAGCATTCTCTTTTGCATCCTGAGAAACAGGAGCCCTCCAAGGCTCTGGTGGTAGTTTCTCTAGTGGTCTCAGCTCTGGTGGTTTTGGCTCTGGAGCTCTTGGCTCTGGTGGTTTTGGCTCTGGAGCTTGTTTTCTGTTTATGTCATAAGGTATAAAGCGGACCGGGAAGATATCGCTGTACCTCACTTTCAACTTCCCTATAGGATTTTCTTTTGTATCCTGAGGAACAGGAGAGTTCCTAGACTCTGGTGGTATTGGTTGTAGTTCATAGATTAGAATTCTCTCTTTATGCTCTGTAGAACTTCGAGCTTTCTTTCCGTTGTTGTCATGAGGTATAGTGCAGACCCGGACGATATCACTGAACTTCACTTTCAACTTCTTTTTTGCATCCTCAGAAACAGGAGCCCTCCAAGGCACTGGTGGTATTTGCTCTAGTGGTCTCAGCTCTGGTGGTCTGGGCTCTGGAGCTTTCTGCTTAGGAGTTCCGGGTAGTACCGGTAGGTATTGCTCCAAGTTCAAAGAACTCTCTAAATACTCTGTAGAACTTTTAGCTTCCATTCCATTGTTGTCACGAGGTCTGGAGCAGACCCGGCCACTATATCTGCTCCTCACTTTCATCTTGCCTCCAGCATTCTCTTTTTCATCCTGAAAAACAGGAGCCCTCCAAAGCTCTGGTGGTAGTTGCTCTAGTGGTCTCAGCTCTGGTGGTCTTGGCTCTGGAGCTCTCGGCTTTGGTGGTTTTGGCTCTGGAGGTCTTTGCTCTGATGGTGTTGGCTCTGGAGCTCTTGGCTTTAGTGGTCTTGGCTCTGGAGCTCTCGGCTCTAATGGTCTTGGCTCTGGAACTCTCGGCTCTGGTGGTCTTTGCTCTGGAGCTCTCAGCTCTGGTGGTTTCGGCTCTGGAGCTCTCGGTTCTGGTGGTCTTGGCTCTGGATCTCTTGGTAGTAGGTATTGTTCAAAGTTCAGAGAACTCTCTTTATGCTCTGTAGAACTTTGAGCTGTCATTCCATTGTTGTCACGAGGTCTGGAGCAGACCCGGCCACTATATCTGCTCCTCACTTTCATCTTGCCTCCAGCATTCTCTTTTTCATCCTGAAAAACAGGAGCCCTCCAACGCTCTGGTGGTAGTTGCTCTAGTGGTCTCAGCTCTGGTGGTCTTGGCTCTGTAGATCTTGGCTCTGGTGGTCTTGGCTCTGGAGGTCTAGGCTCTGATGGTGTTGGCTCTGGAGCTCTCGGCTCTAGTGGTCTTGGCTCTGGAGCTCTCGGCTCTAATGGTCTTGGCTCTGGAGCTCTTGACTCTGGTGGTCTTGGCTCTGGAGCTCTCGGCTGTGGTGGTCTCGGCTCTGGAGCTCTCGGCTTTGGTGGTTTCGGCTCTGGTGGTCTTGGCTCTTGAACTCTTGGCTCTGGTATTCTCGGTTGTGTTTTTTTTTGATCGATCAGAAATCGATTCTTATGTCTTGTAGACTTATGAGCTCTTCTTGCTGTGTTGTAATGAGGACGTATAGGATGTACTGACATCACCATGATGAAGGCTACAAAACGGAAAAGCCAAAGAGGAAATCTGGTAATGTCATCTTCATATGGACCATTCCTGGGATCCAAGGGGTCCTGTAATAAAAATAAATAAAGTCTTATACATTTATACACAATCCATCCAATCAGAGAGCCCCTATTATTATACTGTGATGGATACAATATAATGCAAGCTTCAGGAATATTCCATAGAGAAGATCAGGGAGAGATTTAGCTTTTACCGCCAGGATGTATGGAGTAATATTTTTGGTTGGACTTTGTTGTATACAGTATGAAAATTCCTACAAGTGGTAAATAATATCATTAGCTGATCCTATGTGGCCGCCATATTGATGAGAACATACTCACCATCAGTTTGCCACGATGTAGGGGGTAGAGCACAGAAATGATGGGATGACCCTCATTATCTCCAGAGGTCTCTGAGCACCAAGGTGCTCACCAATCAGATACAAGGAACAGGTGGGCGGAGCGTCCCCAAAATACCCAGGGGTGACATCACATGACTTTCTGTGACATCATTACACAGATTTATCCACCATGACGGTCTGAAACTTTGGACCAAACAAAAAAATGTTGCAAGAAAAACCATTCCTCAATCCGACCAATCATGGAACAGGATCAATTTTTTTTAAAAATTTAGAAAAGGTGATCTGCGCTGTGATTGGTTGAAGGGGCAGTTTTTTTTATTTCGATACACAACACTTAACATGTTTACATTGTGTAATGGGCATGTGTCTTCAATATATATTGCAGGACATAATATAATAATATAATATTTATACATTTATATAGTGTTATTCCTCAGAATTTTACATACATGAGTAACACTCACCATTGGGGCTCACAATCTAATCATCCTATCAGTCTTTAGAGTGTGGGAGGAAACCGGAGAACCTGGAGGAAACCCACACATACAAGGGGAGAACATACAAACCCCTAGCAGATGTCGTCCATGGTGGGATAGTAATCAACCAATGGCAGGTTCAAGTCCTCTAAGGAGACGAACCAATAATGTAAAAAAAAACGTCATTGCGCAAAAAGGAAGGCAATCTGTGGCCATTATTCTACATGGAAGCCAATGTGCGGCCCATTATACTGTATGAAAGGCAATGTGGGACCACTATATTATATGGAAGGCAATGTGGGGTCCATTATACTGTATGGAAGGCAATGTGTGGCCCATTATATTATATGGAAGCCAATGTGCGGGCCATTATATTATATGGAAGGCAATGTGGGTTCCATTATACTGTATGGAAGGCAATCTGTGGCCATTATTCTACATGGAAGCCAATGTGCGGCCCATTATACTGTATGAAAGGCAATGTGGGACCACTATATTATATGGAAGGCAATGTGGGGTCCATTATACTGTATGGAAGCCAATGTGTGGCCCATTATATTATATGGAAGCCAATGTGCGGCCCATTATATTATATGGAAGGCAATGTGGGGTCCATTATACTGTATGGAAGGCAATGTGCGGCCCATTATACTGTATGAAAGGCAATGTGGGACCATTATATTATATGGAAGGCAATGTGGGGTCCATTATACTGTATGGAAGCCAATGTGTGGCCCATTATATTATATGGAAGCCAATGTGCGGGCCATTATACTGTATGAAAGGCAATGTGGGACCATTATATTATATGGAAGGCAATGTGGGGTCCATTATACTGTATGGAAGGCAATGTGTGGCCCATTATACTGTATGAAAGGCAATGTGGGACCATTATATTATATGGAAGGCAATGTGGGGTCCATTATACTGTATGGAAGGGAAAGGTGGACCATTTTATTATATGGAAGCCAATGTGCGGCCCATTATACTGTATGGAAGCCAATGTGTGCCCCATTATATTATATGGAAAGCAATGTGCGCCCATTATACTGTATGAAAAGCAATGTGCGCCCATTATACTGTATGAAAGGCAATGTGGGACCATTATACTGTATGGAAGGCAATGTGTGGCCCATTATATTATATGGAAGCCAATGTGCGGCCCATTATACTGTATGAAAGGCAATGTGGGACCATTATATTATATGGAAGGCAATGTGGGTTCCATTATACTGTATGGAAGGGAAAGGTGGACCATTATATTTTATGAAAGGCAATGTGGGGTCCATTATATTATATGGAAGGTAATGTAGGGACCATTATACTGTATGGAAGCCAATGTGTGCCCCATTATATTATATGGAAGGCAATGTGGGTTCCATTATACTATATGGAAGGCAATGTGGGGTCCATTATACTATATGGAAGGCAATGTGGGTTCCATTATACTATATGGAAGGCAATGTGGGGTCCATTATACTATATGGAAGGCAATGTGGGGCCCATTATACTATATGGAAGGCAATGTGGGTTCCATTATACTATATGGAAGGCAATGTGGGGTCCATTATACTATTTTGAAGGCAATGTGTGGTCCATTATACTATTTTGAAGGCAATGTGGTGCTCATTATACTATATGAAAAACAGTCTATGTTGTCCATAGCAACCATTCAAGGATATAGAAGGAAATGTGGGGCTCATTATACTATATGAAAATCAATATGGGGCCTATTTTATTATATGGAAGGGAATGTTGGGCCATTATACTATTTGGAAGGCAATATGGGGCCATTATACTAGAAAGTGGCCTATTCTAAAGCATCGGGTATTCTAGAGTATGTATGTAGTTTATGTATGAAGATTTAAGAATAATGCAATTAATCCAATGAATGAATTCAAATCCCGTGACAATTCGTGGCCGGACTGGGCCTGTCACTAATTGGTCGCGCCAGCCGTCCATGACCAATCAGCAACGCAGGATTTCCTTTACAGACAGACAGAATTAGACGATTATATAATAGATTTGTTTGTGGGTATGTACATGTGTGTATATGTATATGACGTGACATTGCTGGTCATGTCATAGACATACACTTGTGCACACACGTAGACACATGTATACACACATGTATACAGAGACACAGGCATGTACAGACACACACGTATACAGACACACATATGCACACACATACAAACACATGTATACACACACAAACATGACAAACACACACGTATACAAACACACACGTACACGTAGCCATGTATACAGACACACATACATGTATACAGTCACACATGCACACACACACACATGTACTGAAACACACACATATACGCACACATGTATACATATATGTACACAGACACACATGTATACAGGCACACACACATGTACACACACACAGGTATACGCACACATGTATACAGACACATACACACTGGTATACGCACACATGTATACAGACACATATACACAGGCATACGCACATATGTATAGACACACATGTACACACATACATGTATGCACACATACAGACAGACACACATATACACACGTACACATACATGTATAGACACACATGTACACACGTATACAGACACACACGTATACAGACACATACATGTGCACACAGGTATACGCACACATGTACAGACACACACACATGTACACACATAAAGACACACACGTATACAGACACACACACAATGTAAATAGAGACACATGTAGACACATACATACACACACACACATATACAGACGCACGCACATGTACACACAGGTATACACACACACGTATAGAGACACATGTATACAAACACACATACATGTATACACACACACATACATGTATACACACTCATACAGACAGACACACATTAAACTATTTGCAAGGCAATGTGGGGACCATTATATTATGTGGAAGGGAATGTGGGGCTCATTATATTATATGGAAGGCAATTTGTGGCCATTATTCTACATGGAAGGCAATGTGGGGTCCATTATACTATATGGAAGGAAATGTAGAGCCATTATATTATATATACAAGGAATGTGGAGCCCATGACACTACATGGAAGGCAATGTGGGGCCATTATATTATAAGGAAGGCAATGGGAGACCATTATACTATATGGAAGGCAATGTGTGGTCCATTATACTATTTGGAAGGCAATGTATGGCCATTATACTATTTGGAAGGCAATGTCGGGCGATTATACTATATGGAAGGCAATGTAGGGCCCATTATACTATACTAGCTGTAGTACCCGGCTACGCCCGGGTTAATAAATAGCTGATGTTAGCTATAACAAAATGGAATTTGAATATGTCATATTAATGACCTGTAGGAAAATAGAAGCTGAGCTGTGATTGATTGCTATAGGCAGCCTAATAAATCTCCAGCCAACAGTAAACCCTCCCCCCGGCTGGGCAGTATATATTACCTCACACATACACATAAAAGACAGCTCATGTGACTGACATCTGCCTTAATTCCCTATATGTCACATGTGTTGCACATTGGCTGTTTTTAATCAGATGTTTATTTTTGGAAATTAAAGATACCAGACGTATGAGGCGAGTTGTGTAAGGCGATTTGTGCACATCTCTGTCTGTCTGTTTGGTGTGTGTGTGTCCCTGGGGTGTGTGTGTCCCAGTGGTGTGCCTGTGTTCCTGTGGGGGGGACCCTGTGGTGTGTGTCCTTTTGGGGGGAGGGATGCCCCTGTGGGGTGTGTCCATCCCTATGGGGTCTGTGTGCTCCTGTGGGGTGTGTGTTGTCTCTGTGTCCCTGTATGGTGTGTATGTGTGTATACCCTGTGGGGTGTGTGTCCCTGTGTTGTGTGTGTCTCTTTGTGGTGTGTGTGTTTGTGTTCGGGTGCATGGTGAGTATCCAATGTTGGGGCTCCACCTTAGCTGTTACTCTTTTTGTGCGCGTGGTGTGTATACATGTTCCCGTGTGTGGTGAATATCCCATGTCAGGGCCCCACCTTAGTGACTATAGGCTGGTATATGCTGTTAGTCTTTGGTCCTGTCATTAAGCCCCTCTCATTCACAACTGTCAACTGGTAGCTGTCACTTTTTCCCCATTATGTAGATATGGCCAAAATTGTTTGGGGAACTGGAACGCGCGGGGTTAAAATTTCGCCTCACAACATAGCCTATGACGCTCTCGGGGTCCAGACGTGTGACTGTGCAAAATTTTGTGGCTATAGCTGCAACGGTGTAGATGCCAATCCCGGACCTACACACACACACACATACATACACACATTCAGCTTTATATATTAGATGGAATGGAAGGCAATGTGGAGACCATTATACTATATGGAAGGCAATGTATGGCCATTATACTATATGGAAGGCAATGTATGGCCATTATACTATTTGGATGGCAATGTGTGGTCCATTATATTATAAGGAAGGCAATGTATGGCCATTATACTATTTGGAAGGCAATATGGGGCCATTATATTATAAGGAAAGCAATGTATGGCTATTATACTATTTGAAAGGCAATGTCGGGCGATTATACTATATGAAAGGCAATGTGGGGCCATTACATTATATGGAAGGCAATGTGTGGTCCATTACATTATATGGAAGGCAATGTGTGGTCCATTACATTATATGGAAGGCAATGTGTGGTCCATTATATTATAAGGAAGGCAATGTGTGGTCCATTATACTATATGGGAGGCAATGTGGGGCTTATTATATAAGAAAAACAGTCTGTGTTGCCCATAGCAAACATTCAATCATTTTCTTTTATGAATTTTTTCACAATTTCACTTTATACTTTTCTAAACACATTTTTTATCAAAACTACAAAGACTTAAAAAAAAAATTGTGACAAATGCCCTTTAAACAAAATAAAATTCACAGTTACAGAATAGTCTGCGGGTAAATTGTGGAGGGAACAGATCTGTGGGATGGAAAACTGAACAAAGGGTTAAGATCTGAACCTATTTGTTTGTATAGCAAACAACAGCAAAGTCATTAATGACTACAGAGACAGACCATCCGCCATTATAATAATAGAGGGGGACTCACCGGCAATCCTTGGTAATTTTTGGTGAAGAACAGGAAACAGCACAGAAACAATGTGAAAACCTTCATTGTCTCTAGGGAGTATCTCAGCACCAAGATATGGCTAATGTGATACAAGCTCCTGGTGGACGGAACCTCCTTATATAGGGGTGGATGATGACATCACTGCCTTCTGTGACATCATCACCCACAACATTCCATCACATGACTTCTCCCAGCATCAACAACAGTTTTTGTTGCCCATAGCAACCATTCAAGTATATGGAAGGCAATGTAGGACCCATTGAACTACACGGAAGGCAATGTGTGGTCCATTACATTATATGTAAGGGAATGTGTGCCCCATTATATTATATGGAAGACAATGTGGGGCCATTATACTGCATGGAAGCCAATATGTAGCCCGTTATATTATATGGAAGGCAATGTGTGGTCCATTACATTATATGGAAGGCAATGTGTGGTCCATTACATTATATGGAAGGCAATGTGTGGTCCATTACATTATATGGAAGGCAATGTGCGGTCCATTACATTATATGGAAGGCAATGTGTGGTCCTTTACATTATATGGAAGGCAATGTGTGGTCCATTACATTATATGGAAGGCAATGTGCGGTCCATTACATTATATGGAAGGCAATGTGTGGTCCATTATATTATATGAGAGGCAATGTGTGGTCCATTACATTATATGGAAGGCAATGTGTGGTCCATTACATTATATGGAAGGCAATGTGCGGTCCATTACATTATATGAGAGGCAATGTGTGGTCCATTACATTATATGGAAGGCAATGTGTGGTCCATTACATTATATGGAAGGCAATGTGTGGTCCATTATATTATATGGAAGGCAATGTGTGGTCCATTACATTATATGCAAGGCAATGTGTGGTCCATTGTTTTTTTTGGAAGGCAATATGATGCTCATTATACTACAGTTGTGGCCAAAGTATTGACGCCCCTGCAATTCTATCATATAATACTCATTTCTTCCTGAAAATGATTGCAATCACAAATTCTTTGGTATTATTATCTTCATTTAATTTGTCTTCAATGAAAAAACATAAAAAGAATTGTCCTAAAGCCAAATTGGATATAATTCCACACCAAACATAAAAAAGGGGGTGGACAAAAGTATTGACACTGTTAGAAAAATCATGTGATGCTTCTCTAATTTGTGTAATTAACAGCACCTGTAACTTACCTGTGGCACCTAACAGGTGTTGGCAATAACTAAATCACACTTGCAGCCAGTTGACATGGATTAAAGTTGACTCAACCTCTGTCCTGTGTCCTTGTGTGTACCACATTGAGCATGGAGAAAAGAAAGAAGACCAAAGAACTGTCTGAGGACTTGAGAAACCAAATTGTGAGGAAGCATGAGCAATCTCAAGGCTACAAGTCCATCTCCAAAGACCTGAATGTTCCTGTGTCTACCGTGCGCAGTGTCATCAAGAAGTTTAAAGCCCATGGCACTGTGGCTAACCTCCCTAGATGTGGACGGAAAAGAAAAATTGACAAGAGATTTCAACGCAAGATTGTGCGGATGGTGGATAAAGAACCTCGACTAACATCCAAACAAGTTCATGCTGCCCTGCAGTCCGAGGGTACGACAGTGTCAACCCGTACTATCCGTCGGCGTCTGAATGAAAAGGGATTATATGGTAGGAGACCCAGGAAGACCCCACTTCTTACCCCGAGACATAAAAAAGCCAGGCTGGAGTTTGCCAAAACATTCCTGAGAAAGCCTAAACTGTTTTGGAAGAATGTTCTCCAGTCAGATGAGACAAAAGTAGAGCTTTTTGGGCAAAGGCATCAACAGAGTTTACAGGAGAAAAAAAGAGGCATTCAAAGAAAAGAACACGGTCCCTACAGTTAAACATGGTGGAGGTTCGCTGATGTTTTGGGGTTGCTTTGCTGCCTCTGGCACTGGACTGCTTGCCCGTGTGTATGGCATTATGAGGTCTGAAGACTACCAACAAGTTTTGCAGCATAATGTTGGGCCCAGTGTGAGAAAGCTGGGTCTCCCTCAGAGGTCATGGGTCTTCCAGCAGGACAATGACCCAAAACACACTTCAAAAAGCACTAGAAAATGGTTTGAGAGAAAGCACTGGAGACTTCTCAGGTGGCCAGCAATGAGTCCAGACCTGAATCCCATAGAACACCTGTGTAGAAATCTAAAAATGGCAGTTTGGAGAAGGCACCCTTCAAATATCAGGGATCTGGAGCAGTTTGCCAAGGAAGAATGGTCTAAAATTCCAGCAGGGCATTGTAAGAAACTCATTGATGGTTACCGGAAGCAGTTGATCGCAGTTATTTTGGCTAAACGTTGTGCAACCAAGTATTAGGCTGAGGGTGCCAATACTTTTGTCTGGCCTATTTTTGGAGTTTTGTGTGAAATGATCAATGTTTTGCTTTTTGCTTCATTCTCTTTTGTGTTTTTTCATTGAAGACAAATTAAATGAAGATAATAATACCAAAGAATTTGTGATTGCAATCATTTTCAGGAAGAAACTGAGTATTATCTGACAGAATTGCAGGGGTGTCAATACTTTTGGCCACAACTGTATGTGAAAAACAGTCTATGTTGTCCATAGAAACCATTCAAGGAAATGGAAGGAAATGTGGGGCTCATTATACTATATGACAAAGGCTAAGGTCACACTTTAAACTAGAATAACGTTCACCGCATCCAGATCCGGATGCGGTGAATGCAATTTGCTTCAGACAAGCCGCAATCCGGTAACCAGATGTGTAATCCGGAGATCTCAGCTATTCAGCTACAGAATAGTCTGCGGGTAAATTATGGAGGGAACAGATCTGTGGGATGGAAAACTGAAGATAGCATTAAGAGCTGAACCTATTTGTTTCTATAGGGGACAACAGCAAAGTCATTAATTACTACAGGGACAAACCATCCGCCATTGGAAAGCTATTAGGGTCCCATAATATTATATAGAAGGCAATGTGAAGCCCGGACTCCGCAAGTCGGGCGCCCTCTTTCAGGATCTCCTCAAGATCCTCTTTCTCCTTTCCTCCAGATCAGCGTGAAGCTGTCCGGGTAAACCTTCCACCTCGCTCCACACTCTTTTCTAACTGTCCCGACTCCTCTCCTCCTCAGACTAGCCACTCTTTGTACCCCCCTAGAGGTGAATATATCTCCCGCCTGGGTAACCTCCCACTCCTATTCTAGTGTGGGAGTGCAAGAATGGGGCCCACCCACCTTACTAGGGTGCACTTGCAGCTGGGGAAATTACACTTCTTTTACGGGTGCAATACCCTACTGTGACGCCTGACTATGTAGGGCACCACATATCCACCAGCCGGAAAGGCAGCATTTTCAGCTTGCAGATTGTGAAATTCAAACTCTTAGCTTTCGCATGGGTGGGAGAAAATGGTCTTTTACTAGTCAACATCTGAGGGACCGAGGGCTGGCTGCTGTGCTGAGACCGGGTTGAGTAGGGTGTCCCAGGCAAACTGCTGGACTGTGAGGGAGGTGCAGGAGGACATAATATGTCACATTCATAAAAAGGTGGTGCTCTCGATGTCTGACAGCGCTCAACACCAGAAGGTGTTTCCACTTCCTAAAATGCTGACGACCTCTCAAGGACACTAGCTGCTGGTGAAGAGATGGAAGTTCTGTGGCCGAAAGCCTGTGTGACAGCTGTTCCCACAGTCACAGAGGATGAAGAAGCCCCAGATGCACTTGATGGGCCAGATGGTGGATGGCCAAGCCAGCTAGACCACATTGTAGCACAGTGAGCATCCCACTGTGACTTATGCTTCATGTCCATGTCATGGTTCATGCATGAAGTACTCAAACTATTGATTATTTTGGCCTCTACGCAGCTTTATAAATTTTGCAGATAACATGAGTTGGGTCATTCTTTGCAATCTGAAAAAAGGCCCAGGCTAGGCAAGGCTTAGCGCCCTTGCAACTTGCAGAGCCACCACGGCTTCTGCACAGAGGCAGAGTTGTGGCTGAGGATGCAGTTGTTGATGTGCTTCTAGGACTCCGTCTCTGTCCAGGAAGCCGCAACCTAACCTCGTCACTAGCATCTTCCTCCACCTCCTCTGCTGAGCTCATCAACTGCCTGCCTGTGGGTTGACAGTAAGTGGGATCTCCAACCTCATCATCACCCTGTGTGCTCTCACACTCGTCGTCCTCAGAGCCAACCTCTTCCTGCCCTGAGCGCAAAGTCAAGTTGTCGTTCCAATCAGGTATCTGAGTCTCATTAGTCTCATGGGCAGCACGGTGGCTCAAGTGGTTAGCATTGTATCCTTTGCAGCACTGGGGTCTTGAAGTCCTGGGTTCAATTCCCACCAAGGACACTAAGGACAACATCTGCAAGGATGTTTGCATGGGTTTCCTCCGGGCACTCTGTTTTCCTCCCACATTGTAAAGACTGATAGGATGTTTAGATTGTGAGCTCCAAGAGAGACAGCATTACTCATGTATGTAAAGTGCTATGGAATTAATAGCGCTATATAAATGAATATATATTATTATTATTATTATCATCATCTGCCTCATTGCCTCCACCAACAGGGGTTACAGTTTGGGAATGAGGGTCTACATTATGCTCAGACTCTTCTTCATCTGGGCCTGGATCCGACTCAAAAAGATTTTGGGCATCGGTGCAGATAATTTCCTCGTCTTCACTCAATGTAGCTTTAGAGCAGACCTCTGATTCATAGGCTATAGTATGAGCAAACAGCTCTGCAGACTCACCCATCTGTGTTTCCCTATAGTCAATAGGGCGGCTGGAGACTTGTGAGCTGTGAGGAAGCAAGTGCGATTGGAGTGACACCTCTGAGGACTGGAGTGTTTCTGATGTTGAAGTTGAGGTTGAGGAGAGCCCACTTGATGGAGCCCTTGATATCCATTGAAACTCCTGCTTCTTTTGGGCCTCATCTACAAATTTTATCAATCCTCTGCTGCGTAAGAAAGGGATGATAGTAGATCATCCACAAAAAGAAGTAGACATTTTAGTTTAGCTTGAAGACGGTATTTGCTTAGCAGATGTTTCTGTTACTTTAGCACCTACCCCACGGACACAAACATGTTTACCCTTTCCAACACGCCTATTCCCCTTTCCACCATCAGAAGACCTTTTACCACTCATATTTGAGGGAAACTAATTTGCAACTCTGTAGTTGTTGGTACAAAAAACTATGGATGTAAAACTAGCTGAGCTGAGTGGCCAAACAGTGGTACTACCCTAAATAGGTTTTGGTAAGTTGGTTTGGGCAGATGCAGTACAAAAATGTTTTCTGCACTGTGTGGCAGTAGATTACAATAGAACACTAGACCATAGCTACCTAGTGAAACAGTGGTACTAGATAAAAAGGATTTGCTTGGCTAGATGCAGTAAAAAATGGCTAGTAAAGACAAGAGGTGTAGCTTTCTTCACAGTAGTGCTACACCAGTGCCTGGCACACACTGCTGCTAGCCAAAAAGGATTTGCTTGGCTAGATGCAGTAAAAATGGCTAGTAAAGACAGGAGGTGTAGCTTTCTTCACAACAGAAATTTCAAGAAAGGTAGACAATGTAGGACCAAGAGGTAAGCTTTGGTTGAGGCTAGTGATGGGCGATGTTCGGGTTCGGCAAACTCGCCCAGGCTTTTTTTAAAGTTCGGGTTCAGGGCTGAACATGACTCAAACTTGAGTCTGAGCCCCGAACTCTGACTTTAAAGTTATGTGATGGGGGAATATAAACGAAAGAAGATAAGGTGATTAAACAGCATTATACTTACTGGATCCCACCCATCTACTTACAGGACCACTCATTAACTTCTGGGATATTCACTGCAGAGGGACCCAGCAACCAAGCACAGACGCTGTCAGAGAGAATGGGCGTCTGTTGGAGTAATCTGGAATCAGCTCATACATTCTGGCAGGGTAGATGCTAGAATGTATGGGCTAGTTTTAGGTTACTCCAACAGCCAATTACTGATGCCCATTCTCTGTGACAGCATCTGTGATTGGATGTTGGGTCCCCCTGCGGTAAATATCCTGGATGTTAATGAGCGGCCCCTGAAGTAGATGTGGCGGGATGATGGGACGGCGGTATCCAGTAAGTACAATGCTGTTTAATCACCTATGTTCTTCCTTTTACAACTCCTCGCCCCTAAACCTGAACCCAAACCCGAACTGTAACATGAACTTCCTAGTCTGTGTTCAGGATCTGTGCCCGAACATTAGGTGTTCGGTATTGACCCCGAACTTTACAGTTCTGTTTCGCCCATAACTAGTGGAGGGTTTTTAACTTGAACTTACAATTGATGAAACATGAAATCATGAGTTTGTAATAATCTAAATGTAATTATCAGGCTTAATTTTATCCTAGAAACTCCGTATGAGTAAAATGTAAAACCCATGCTTGTACATTGTTTCACTTGCTTGGGAACTGCCCAAAACTTCACTGCTGTTGGAGTGACGTAATGTTGAGTCTTGTTTGTTGAGTCTTATCCCTAGTGTTCAATTATATACTTGGTTGTATCGATTTTATGTTTATGAATGTTGATAAAAAAAATGTAGATGTCTATGTGGCTAGGATGACTATTCTACAGCATCGGGCTTTGGGGAAAGAGCCAACAGTTGCCCAGTGGCAGTTCCTTCCCTCAACAACTCATCAAAATTGACAATTCGTACTATATTTCTATTGTCGGAGAGAAAACATTTCCCTCTATCCGGGATAGATGGTTTCTATAACCTTCGTAAATTGTCTTTTTTTGCATTTATCATTTTTCTTATGCATGCGAAAGTTGGATAAAGCTGGATTTTTGGATATTGGCAAGGTTGGGGGTACGCCCATGATGATATGAATGCAATATATTTTGTGCATTTTTAAAAAAGATATATTAAAGCACGACCTCGGGCTATAAAAAAGAGAAAGAAAGTGGTCTTCAAATTATGTATCTCCAGCCATTGGGGAACTAAGTCATGCTGAAAGCATCCAGCAAGCCGCAGCATGGAAATCATTGCTACCGCGCGCTGCCAAAGTTTCTACTATTTCTTCGAGCTAACTTTCCTCCCTTGGTCTACGCTTAGCAAGGTCTTTACGTCTTTCCCTTGTACTCCTAGCTGAGGTATATAAAATAAGACATAACATTTACTGCCTATTTACTTTGATAATGCCACGCGCACTTAATAACTCTTTATGGCATTTTACAATAACCAGTCACTAATGGAAGTGTTATTATTTGTCATAATGCCTTCATTTCACGATCTCCATGCTACCCACTCATAAAATAAAATGCCAGCATCTTTCTTTTCCCCCCCTCTCACTTTTGATTGGCACGTAGATTATTACAAATGAGAAAATCGGCCGCATCATTATGTAGTTTGAGGGCAAAATATTTTGTTCCGAACATAAATTACACTACAACGAAGAAAAAGACCGAAAAAACAGGCAAATAAAACAACTTCCTACTCTAAGTAATAAACTGTCAGCGTAACCTTAAGACTTTATAATATTAGTTTCTAAGGAGATGATGAAATTCATTTGCCGCAGCTTAGAGATGACTGTATATTTATTACTGAGAACAAAACCCCAGCGAAAATGAGATTTAATGTCAGGTAATAATCGTTCTCACTGCCCATAAATAATGTCGGACTCCTCTCAAATCTCTCCTGTCGTAACTTCTCTACAACTTTAGCACGCCGGCTCATTTTTCAAGGTCAGTAATGACTCTTTCCATTCTACAAGCTGCTAATTGTGGCTGACATTAAAAGTTAGATGCAAGTTGGTCTCCTCTCCTTAAGAGTGTTCCTCCCTTCCCGTGATTGTTCACCATCTGTCACGCTGCGTGTAGGGAGACACCCAGCGCTGGACGACGACAGTGGAGGGGAAAGGAGTCCCTGACGCTAAGGGCAAAAAGGGGGGATGGTGACCCCTAGAACAACTAGCGCTGACACCTGGCTTCCCTAACGTCCTTATACAGTTTCCACAACTGTCGCCGCCAGGATACCTATTCCCTGACTGTCCCTGGACTACCACTACACAGGGCTCACAACGGGTGATCACTTGTCAACTCGGCTAGCAACTAGAGAAACACACAAGGGGAACAAACAAAGAGGGAAGAGATACACTTAGCTTTAGCAGATCCAAGCAGCAAACCAGTAGACTCCAAAAAACACTGCTTTGATCCAAGAATCAATCATGAACACCTGAGGCTATCACCAGCAGTGCATCCTGGGAGGCAAGGGAATATATACACAGCTCAAGGGATCAGCTGGGTCCTAATGACCTCCAGGTTTCACTAAAAGGGAAATGCCTCTTAAAGCGACAGATAATGGAAAGAGAAAGCAATCTCAGAGGGCGCTAAGGATGGAGGGGAGGCAATGGGGTTTAGTATATCTTACTTCAGTTTATTCCTTTAGCCAATCACAACGTTTCAGCAGAATACTCTGCCTTCATCAGGTGACCTCTCCGGTGGCTGGGATCAGCATGTGGTGCACGCTAACAGCACCAGAGGCATCCACCCCGAGTTATGCAGGCTGCATAAACTAACCAGGTTAGTGCACTACCTGCACACACATAGATTCAATATACCATCGGGTATAACCCCAGGAGCGCCTTCCTGCTTTTTTATCTTAAAGCGACAGAAACATTTTTTTCTTTAGGATGTGGACTGTTTGGCCAAACACTGGGACATTCTGTGAGTGACCTCTACAGTCTCATCCGTGCCTCCTGACACACCTGTGACACCATTGATCTTTATATAGTTCATTTCCTCTTCCCATTGCATTGACTTTTCCCCCTATGACCCTCCTATGTTGAAGTGTAGTAGAAGAGGCCCAGTCTTCAAATGGATATTTGTGGTTGGGTGATGGATAGATTAGTTCTGAGCCTTTGGATATGGGCATAATTACCAGGAAAGCATGGATAAGACATTTTATGGAGCCCATCATGGTCTACAGCAAAGTTCATGACATTTAAAACCCTAGAATGTGTGACTTATATGGGGCACCCCAAAAAAGCTTTGTTATATATACAAAAATACCTATCACATAAAATTATATGAAATTATATGAACAACTGCATATTACCAAAAATGACATACTTGAGGAATACCTAACTGAAGTAATTTTGCAGGAAACAGGAAATTAAATAAGCTACCGGGCCTAAAATGCTTACTTACATGTACCATTGTCCAATAGCTATGGTGTACTAAAGAAGGGAGTTTGCTGCTACAACATAACAATGGTAGTGGCTTATCCCCACTAAGAACCAAAAGATCAAGCTTTGACATCCAACATGCAAAAGTATGGTTTCCGTCAGCATTATCTGTTTGGCAAGAGTCAGGAGGCCTCCCTAAATATAATATCAGCAGGTTTAGACATCTTGCTGTAATCTGTATGGTGTCAAGGTGGAAATTGGTGACATCAAGGAGGAAATGTGGCATCAAAGTGGAACGTGGCCTCAAGAAGGAAATGTGGTAGCAGGGAAAAAATAAATTTCATCAAGGTGATGTCAACGGCAAATTAATTGGCATCAATGAGGAAATTGGTATTGTCAAGGATATCTGGTATCAAGAAGGACATGTGGCGTCAAGAAGGAAACAAGCATCATAAAGAAGGAAATATGTGTTGTCAAAGACGAAATGATGAGTCAAGAAAGGATATAAGTGATGCTAAGAAGGAATTGTAAAACGGAAAGCTGTAGATGTAGAACAGACAGGCCCGTAATGGTACAAGAAACAGAGTGCCAGGACCATGATATTTTTTTGTAGAAACTTCTCTAAATCTTTATAACACCAAGCTCAACTTTCAAGGTCAATTACTAACCTTTTGATACTAAATGCTAGTAATAGGGGCCATATACTCAGTATGGAGGTATGCACAGCTAGGTTTAAGTGGGATTCCCCTGTTAATGAGTGCTCTTCCATTTCTTATGGTTGTGTCATGCGGTGATCCACTCTACACTTACCTAGTGTCATAGTGACTTCAGTCTCTGTTCACATGAGTCTGACAAACTTTCTTATACCTTTTAGTTAGGCTGGGTTCACATTTGCGCACAATGTGCGCTGTGAACGCAGCGTATCTGAGTACAGCTAGACGCAGACACTATGCGCTCCTATATTTAACATAGGAACGCATTGTGCCTGTGCATACCTTGCTCAGATGCGTTTGCGTTGGCTGCGTATAATTTAAGCACACGCCGAACGCAAAATGTTGCAATTTTTGTGCGTAGCTGTCTGCTTGCTTTATGCACGTGCAGACAGCTGCACACAAGAAATGAATGAGAGTGCATCTGTGTGCACTGCTATCTGCTGGCAAGCGCACAGACGCAGCGGACGAAGAGGTCATCCGGAGGTAAATCTTCTCCTGGCGTTCTCTTCTTCTTTCCTCTTCTTCTTTGTTCTTTCTTCCTCTTTCCTCTTCTTCTTTCCTCTTCTTTCTTCTTATTCTTTCATCCTCCCTTCTGCTGCCGCTACCGCTGGTTAAAATAGCCGGCGGGAAAGCCAGCGCCGGTTTTCCCGCCGGTTATTTTAACCAGCGGTAGCGGTGGCGGCGACAGGGATGAAGACATCAGCGGCGGCAGCCGGGAGATCAGCGGCAGGGAGGAAGAGATCAGCGGCCGGGATCTCCGCCCCTGATCTCTGCCTCCTGGTCGCCACTGCTGATTGGATGGCAGGGCGGCTCACATCGCATTTTCATGTGAACGCATGCGGACAATCTCCATTGCCTTCACATGAAAGTGTTTGCGTTCAGCACTGGGTATGGGTATGCACAACATACGCTGCAGTGCCGAACGCAAATGTAAAGCCAGCCTTACTCAGTCTTTGGGTGTCAAGTGCTTTTGTAATAACTGGTCAACCGTCTGGCAGGAGTTAATTCCCAGTTGGCTGGTGATTTGCTGCTGGAGTCACAGGGGTATTACTGTCTATCACAGCTGCCTCTGCCCTTTAAGTAATTGTGGAACTGTCTCCCATGTTGATTGTAGCTTTTGCATCGTTTCAGCAGTACCGGTCTTGTTGTGCTCTTTTCAAGTGTTTTGGTGAACAGTTGAATGCGTTCTGTAGTGCTCTGTATTTTTCCTTGTTGTTTGTGTATTTCCACCCTTTACCTCTTTCCTCACTGTGTGCCTTTGTGCATTTCCCTGGTGTGGACGTTTGAGCTTTTGTTCTCTCCTGTTTGACTGTATTGTGTGAGCTCCTTATCTAATCCTGGGCTTTACCTCTGGTGGGGGAGAGGGGGTGTTAACTATGGCTACTCAGAAGTCAGGGCAATGCTGGTGGTCCAGGCTTCACCACCATCAGGTGTACCTCTGGAATAAAAGACAGTGTAAAGTCCCCTCATCTGAGGGTCAGATTGGATTTCCCTACTTGTGGTGATTGAATCAGACTCCCGAACACTTGCTCTCTAGCACCTCCTCTGTTAACAGGACAGACCAAGAATTACAGGTTTTACTCCCTGACAAGTTGCCTTCTATTCCATTTAGACTCAATGTTTTCCCTCACTATTGCTATTAGAAAACTTTGCTTTAACGCAGAAGGATAATAGAAGTCAGCTACCTAATAGGAATATATACTTAAGGAATGCTTAATTACCGTAGTTGTTTTCCACCATAGACACAGGCCCGTGATCTGAGGGAGCTTCCAACAACATTTTGATTATAGTTGTATTGTTTGGCAGAAGCTATTTTTGTGTCCCTCCAATACATTACATTTGGCCACCCTATAGTTGTGATGTCTGTTGTAGCTTGTCAAGCATTAAGCATGTCCTCAAATTGTATTATATGAGAAATTATCTTTCAAAATTGTAGTAAAGTAGAAGGACTCTGCCCAGCGTTGCTCTGATGATGATTAAGGAGACTCACTTCCAATTCCAAAAGATGTTTTTCTTGTTATACAGTTCTGCCTTTGGTAACTGACCGGTCTTTTCATCAGCCTTAACCCGTTATGAATCCAATTCCAGGAAAAGATTTCCAAAATATTTGCCCTCTAGAGGCATCTACACAACAGTCTTCTCCTTGTCAGAGCCTTGCGAATTTAATAATCTTTCTAAGGCCGGAGAGACACGGTGCAAGATGCATGCAAGATACTCGCATGAGTCTTGCATGACTCACCGGCACAGCCGCTGTCTCCTTGGAGAGGAGCGCATCAGCTGCTTGTGTTTCTAGGCAGCTGACGCGCTCCCGTCCAGAGAGATGGTGGCTGTTTTGGGTCATTCATGCGAGACTCATGCGAGCATCTTGCACCGTTTGTCTCCGGCCTAAGGTAGCAGGTAAGACTAGAACCAGTCAGTAAAGGGAATTATTTGGGTCGTCCATGGTTTGATGTTGAACCCACAGTGTTGGACCCATCGTAGCAGTCGAAGGGGAATAAGCTAGAGCAAGAAGAAGGGTAGGAAAGGTTGGAGGAAAAGATGAGTGGATCCATTCGTTGTGAAGACAACTTGAGTCGAATTTTTAGAAATTCGCAAAACGCAGCAAATTCTTAGTTTTCAAAGTCAATTTTTGTTTATAAAGTTTCAGATGGTAAAACAGTATTAGGCCCCATTCACACACTGCTTTTTTTCTGCGTATTTTTAAGCACAAGCTCATCACAAACCAGGAGTGGGTGATTAAACATATAAGTGGAGCACTTGTTTCTATTAGACCTTTCCTTGTTCCACTCCTGGCTTTTTTTGAGCTTGCAAAAAAAGCAGTGTGTGAATGGGGCCTTATACAAATATATGTGCGCTCAAGGTCAATTATTAATCATTTGAGGCTAAATGTTTTATTTGGGCTTGAGGATGGTAGGTCCCATAGCTGGGTGCAGGAGGGAGTCTCCATAAGACGACTGCACCTCCAATATCTCCATTGTTAAACTCTTTACTGAATCCTCATCCACCCCTTTTTGCATTGCAAAGCCCGTAACTTTGTAAATTTTCATTACACTGCAGGATAATGAAAGGTAAGAAATCCAGTATTGGAGGGACTCATGATTAAGTGTTGAAACTATGGACATTGCATGGAAGTGGTGACTGTATCAATGCCTATACAGTCATTTGCGGTCAATACTAATAGGCACATATCTTACCAAGTTAACATGTAGATTTGTCTTTTAGGGTATTCAAACACAGAGTAAAAAGCAGTAAAAAAGGGTCAGTTTTTTTAGTGTAAATATTAAAAAAAAACACTCCTTTTGGGTTTGTGCACCTTCTTTTAGATGAGCGAACCCACCAATCACTACGACACGTCAGCCTTTTTTGCCTTTTCTGTCCCTTCCTATGTGATTTTTGTGACGTCTTTAGCTGGTGGTGCTTTTGTTTTACCTTGTGTTGTAGAAACGGAAGCCGCCTAAAGAATGGATTGGTGTAATATCTGTCTGAGACCACAGGCTCAAAAATGCTACCTTGGACAGATTTGGCAGAATCTAGAAAGAAACTGACCCCTTTTAACCCCTATAGAGAGATAAGGATTTACAGTGGCATCCAGTGGATTCCTACCCATGGAAGGGCTGCTGTCTAAGTCCAATCTAAGTCGAGAGGTAAAGGACAAAATCAGGATTTATAAAGGCCTCGTTACACTTAGCGACGCTCCAGCGATCCCGACAACGATATGACCTGGTAGGGATCGCTGGAGCGTCGCTACGTGGTCGCTGGTGAGATGTCAAACCGTCAGATCTCACCAGCGATGCAGCAACAATACGGCGGTCGTTGGGACCCTGTCACTCAGACCTGTAGTATTGAGGTCGTTGGTCGTTGTCCCTGTCAAACACCGCTATGCATGCTGCCCAGCGGATGCCCGATGATCAAAAATGGTCCAGGACATTCCAACACTATCGGCGATCTCACAGCAGGAGCCTGGTTGCTGCTACTTGTGACACATAGCGAGATTGCTGGCGAGGTCGCTGTTGCGTCACAAAAACTGTGACGTATTAGCGATCTCTCTAGCGATTTCGCTTAGTGTGACGGGGCTTAAGCGTAGTCAAAAACATAAGCCAAGGTCAAAACAAGGAATAATTATACTAAGAAGCCAAACAAACAGGACTGAGGCAGGGATGCAATAGGCTTTATCTGGCTGCTTCCAGTAGACAGCTATAAGGTTTAGAGGGGTGTGGTGCTTTCTATTGGGCTGCACCAAGGAGCTGATGACTTCAGCTGGACAGCACATACACCCATTTTGTCAGGTGCCAGCCACTGCAACCTTAGTGGATGGACAGAGATTGCGCTGCCCACAGCTTCTGGTTCTGACATCCTCCCATCACCAGTACTGCCCACTTAGTGAATTCGGCGACCCTTGAGAACAGAAGCAGACATTGCAGGAGCAGGATCTGGTGCAGATGTGACAACTAGTCACTTCTTTTAACCTTTTTGTGTTCCTTGAAAACCTTAAGCACTTAAAAAAAAAACTGAGCACAAGCCCAACAAGTCACTTTTAAATATAAATGTATATCTTCTTTCTTTTTAGCATTTATTCAGCACAAACGTTAGCTTTTTGAGTGAAAACGCTCTAAAATATTCCCAAAAACTCTTTAAAAACTGCAGTTGTGCTTTTGTAAGACGTTTCAGGAATGTGTCAACATTTTTTCATGAAGTTTCTTCTTTGGAACATTTTATTTGTTGTTTTTGTGTTATCACTGTTTCATAAAAAGAGTAAGCTGCTTCCATACCACCAGAAGGATTGTTATGTTCCATGAATGGGAATTATTCATTGTTTTTAGTGCTGTATATTGCTGTGTTGTTAGACAGAAGCATTGCCTTTGGTATTTTGTCCCTTTCCTCTCCCTGTAGATCTGAGATGTCAGTTTACTCCCCCGTTCTTCCCCATGTAATCTTACTACAGCCCTTTTAGTATAGACACATGTGTTACTGCTTTGTGAAGAATCACTCTTTTTATCTGCTGCATTTTACCTCAATACAAGATTTTCAGTAAAAAAGTTCTCCACTTCTGGGTTCTTATACGAAGTCTGTGTAGTTGAGTTAAACTATCTGTGACACCTTCATATGAACGTGAGCTCAGTCGATATGGACACCCAGCATAAAGAGGGGGCCGGAGAGCTGAAGGGTCAACACTGCAAATATTGACTTGCTGCATTAACTCATTCTAACTGTCAAAATAAGCTTTTGGTAATCATAATATGATTGCAATTATATTTCTGTATGTGATATAAACATCAAACACAAATAAAAACCAGAGGGCAGCAGATCATGTGAAAATATAATTTTGGTGTCATTCTCAAAACCTTTGGCCATGACTGTACACGCTTGTTATACTGTTTTTTTGTGATCTAGTTTTTTGGTGGTATGAACACAGTCTTACAGACCTGTTCACTTTGTGCTCTGGCTCAGCTATAAGTGTCAAACTAGTCTCTTACTATGCAAGATAGGAAGTCCCGTCCCCCCTTCCTTACTGATCCAGGCACATAAAGTTCCATCTGCTGCACCGTGTCCATATTGGATTCTGGCCTTTGTGCATCCTGCATCTATAGGTCCTCCGGTGTCCTCCTCCTCATGTATTCTCCTTCTCCTCCTCCTCATGTGTGCTTCTCCTCCTCATGTTTCCTCGTGTATCTCTTGTGTGCTCCTTCTGATGGGTCTTCCTCCTCATGTGTCCTCCTTCTCCATTTCATGTGTCCTCCTCCTCATGTATTCCCCTTCTTATGTGTCCTCCTCCATATGGGTCCTTCTCCTCCTTCTCCTCATGTGTGCTCTTTCTCCTTATATGTCCTCTTCCTTCTAATCTGTGCTCCTTCTCCTCATGTATCCTAATTCTCCTCCTCATGTGTCCTCCTCATCATCATGAGTGCTCCTCCTCATGTGTCCTCCTCCTCCTCATGTCTCCTCCTCCTCTCCTCATGTGTCCTTCTCCTCCCCCTCCTCATGTGTCTTCCTCCTCCTCATGGGTCCTCCTCCTCATGTGTCCTCCCTATGTGTCCACCTTCTCCTCACTAAATAATTGTGGAGCACTCACAGACTAATGTGAACCGGTGTCAGCAGGGCTGCTGGATCAAATAACTAGAAAAAAATACTCTGCAGCACTCGCTTACTACCAATGATGTACATATGCTAATAAGCTATATGTATATGAGAAAAAAGTTAAAAACTTACGTTTTTTCAAAAAACTCAAACCTTATCTTTTTATTCTGAAGTTCTTGGTACACACATTGGCCAATGTCTGTTTGCTCGTCGACTGCGACAAAGTGACTTCAGGTCCGACGAGTCCTACTCTGATATCCCTATCCTCCTTGTCCACCCCCCACCTCTCAGTGGGCAGACTGTATCTTATGGAGTGGCTGGCTCCATGCTGCAATTTGCACCCATGTTGACTGCAGGTGATCTAGGGTTGAGATGGAGTCTGCCCACTGAGAGGTGGGGGGTGGACAAGGAGGATAGGGATATCAGAGTAGGACTCGTCGGACCTGAAGTCACTTTGTCGCAGTCCACGAGCAAACAGACATTGGCCAATGTGTGTACCAAGAACTTCAGAATAAAAAGATAAGGTTTGAGTTTTTTGAAAAAACGTAAGTTTTTAAATTTTTTCTCATATACATATAGCTTATTAGCATATGTACATCATTGTTAGTAACCGAGTGCTGCAGAGTATTTTTTTTCTAGTTAAATAATTGTGGATTGGTGATAGCAGTGATAGTGATAGGATGCTCACAATAGAAAAGAACCCACCCCCCAGGACAAGTAGACAAACTGTTTGTACTCTCAAAAGACCCTTGTGGGTCCTGTATTGGTTGGATGGTCAGTATATGGTTGATGTTGGTGTACCGTGGTTTGAGGGAAGAACCCGTCTGAACACAATCTGTCTTCACAACAGATCACCCCAGACAAATTCAGGTGGTATTTGTGTTTGATGGTTGTGATGAGTAAGCAGTATTGGTAAGGAATATTGCCATATTCCCCAGATTCCATTCCTCCCAGAAAGCAATTTGATAAGACACATCTCACTCATAAAGAGATAAGCCCCCACCTTTTTCTGGCCAGAGGCGATCTATCTCTGGCCAGCAGTAGAGTAATTAGCATGTAGATGGAAGCCAACTGGCCACACAAAAGGACTCTTCCTCAACTTTGATATGGTAATCAGCTAGGGAGCTCCCTAGGAAATGGAGATTAGGTGACACTTCCAATTTCACTGTATGCCAGTGGAGAAGAAAATCCCTTCTTCGGCTCAGACAGGACGGAGTCGTGAATATAACGTTAATATTTCATGAGCCGTGCTGTCTATGAACATGGCAAGCATAGATCTGTGATCGCGACATCTAGACGGTGATAAGGCTTGTATTCATATGAATGTAGGATGACCGTAAGCCATCTAAACATGATATTGGCTAGTAGGGTGTTCTCAGAGTAGCCATGTTTCATATCCAGACGAAGATAAAATCATAACTAAAAATATGAAAGTATTGTCTTCCATCTGTGATGCCCACAGACAAGGCTAGGGCAGATAATAAATTTGGGTGTCTATATCTCCCCTCAGAGGGGTGGGAGTTGTGAGACAGCCCAGAGGTGCGAGATGGGTGGAGACAGGGGCCAGCCCATAATGTATAAAAATCATCCGCTCCATCTCCGTATTGTATTTCTTCTGAAGAGGCATTATTCCACCAAAGCCAGAGATTACCCAAGGAACAGATTGGCATCACGCCGCACTTGTGGTGCCATCCGCACTAAGGTAACTGCTCACATGTGTGTGTAATTCTGTGTATTCCATTTACCCTTTTATTGGCATATCTGACTGTACTATTTATAACATCTTGATAATAACTGTAAATACTAGTATCTAGTATACTGTTATGGCCACTTTACACGCAGCTACAGGTAACAGGTTGTCCACAGGTAACTTACTGGCTGCAGTGAAATCATGGAGACATAGTTCCATTTGTACACAGCAACAAGATAGAACCATATCTCCATGATTTCACTGCAGCCAGTAAGTTACCTGTTGACACCCTGTTACCTGTAGCTGCGTGTAAAGTGGCCATTAGCGTGATTAAATATATCAATTTAATCCTGATTTGCTCTTTTTATCTTGATCACGATTCCCACGTCTGTGTGCTCATTTAACGCTACCTGGGTTGGTTTCTGACCCAATATAAGCCCGACCACGGACCGGACTTCTATTAAACGAGAAGCTGGTGGCAGCATTTGTGCTTGGGGTTATTCAGGGCCTCTGGCACAACACACTCCCTCTCAACTTCCTTCACTCTGACACATTTGTGGAGCTGGACTTATGGGCCACATATGACTGGTGTGACCCATTTACCTGTTTAACTTTTCTGATGCCCCTGATGAGCCTCTCAGTTTTGGGAGAGGCGAAACATGTCAGGCGGGGTACTACTGTACATTAAATTGAAGAATTTACCTGATTTGCATTTCATGGGACCTTTGACTGTGGTCAGGTTGGACCTTTGACTAAGAGGTAATGTAAGGGCATGACTGGACCCTAACACCATCATACACAAATACCACCTGGATTTATCTGGGGTGATCTGTTCTGAAAATGGATTGTGTTCAGACAGGTTCTTCCCTCAAACCACAGTACACCAACATCATCAACCATATACTGACCATCCAACCAATACAGGACCCACAAGGGTCTTTTGAGGGTGCAAACAGTTGTTTGTCTTATTTGTGCTGGGGGGTGGGTTCTTTTCTTTTGTGAGCATCCTATCACTGTATCACTGCTATCACCAATCCACACTGGATTTTATTAACAAATAAAAACATATTTAGTAGAAAACGTTGATCCAATCAATTATTTAGTAATATTAAAACTCTTAACCAGAATTTGGTGAAAATGAACCTTCTCCTCCTCATGTGTTCTCCTCAGCCTCCTCTTCCTATGTCCTCCTCCTCCTCGTGTGCTCCTCTTCATGTATTCTTCTTATCCTCATGTGTGCTCTCCCTCCTCATGTGTCCTCCTCCTCCTCCTTATTTGTCTTCCTCCTCCTCCTTATGTGTCCTCCTCATGTGTCCTTGTGCTTGTCAAGTGTGCTCCTTCTCATGGGTCCTCCTCCTCATGTGTGCTCCTCCTGCTTCTCATGTGTCCTCCATCTCCCCCTCCTCATGTGTTCTCCTCCTCCTCATGTGTCCTTCTCCTCCTCATGTATCCTCCTCCTGCTTCTCCTCATGTGTCCTCCACCTCCCCCTTCTCATATGTCCTCCTCCACCTCATGTGTCCTTTTCCTTCTCCTCATGTTTCCTCCTCCTCATGTGTGCTCCTCCTCATGTGTCTTCCTCCTCCTCATGTGTGCTCCTCCTCCTCATGTATCCTCCTTCTCCTCCTGTGTCCTCCTCCTCCCCCTCTTCATATATCCTCCTCATGTGTCCTACTCCTCGTCCTTATGTGTCCTCCTCCTCTTGTGTGCTCCTCCTCCTCATGTATCCTACTTCTCCTCATGTGTCCTCCTCCTCTTGTGTCCTCCTTCTCTTCCTCATGTGTCCTCCTCCTTCTCATGTCTTCTCCTGCTCCTTCTCATGTGTCTTCCTCCTCCTCCTCATGTGTCCTCCTCCTTTCCATGGGTCCACCTTCTGCTCCTCATGTATCCTCCCCCACCTCCTCTTCCTATGTCCTCATCCTCCTCATGTGTGCTCCATCTCTTCATGAGTCCTTCTTGTCCTTCTCATGTGTCCTCTCCCTTCTCATGTGTCCTCTTCCTCCTTATTTGTTCTCCTCCTCCTCATGTATTCTCCTTCTCCTCATGTGTCCTCGTGCTTCTCATGTGTGCTCCTTCTCATGGGTCCTCCTCCTCATGTGTGCTTCTCCTCATGTGTGCTTCTCCTCCTGTGTCCTCCTCCTCTCCTCATGTGTCCTCCTCCACCTCATGTGTCCTCCTCCTCCTCATGTGTCCTCTTCTTCTTCATGTGTCCGCCTCCTCATGTGTCCTCCTCCTTATGTGTCCTCCTCCTTATGTGTCTTTCTCCTCCTTCTCATATCTGCTCCTCCTCATCATGTGTGCTCCTCCTCGTCATGTGTGTTCCTCATGTATCCTCCTCATGTGTGCTCGTCCTCTTCCTCATGTGTCCTCCTTCCCCTCCTCATATATCCTCCTCATGTGTTTTCCTCCCCTTCCTCATGTGTCCTTCTCCCCTTCCTCATGTGTGCTCCTCCTCATATGTTCTCCTCCTCCTCATGTGTCCTATTCCTCTTCCTCATGTGTCCTCCTCCTTCTCCTTCTGTGTCCTAATTTTTGCTCCTCCTCATGTATCCTTTATCTCCCCCTCATGTGACCTCCTCATGTCTCCTGCTGCTCCTAATGTGCCCTCCTCCTCATATGGCCTCCTCCTTATGAGTCCTCAGCCTTTTCCTCATGTGTCCTCCTCTGTCAGGGGTGTGTCAGGAGGCACGGATGAGACTGTAGAGGTCACTCTCAGACAGTCCCAGTGTTTGGCCAAACAGTCCACATCCCAAAGAAAAAATGTCTCTGTCGCTTTAAGAGGCATTTCCCTTTTAGTGAAAGCTGGAGGTCACTAGGACCCAGCTGATCCTTTGAGCTGTGTATATATTCCCTTGACTCCCAGGATGCAATGCTGGTGATAGCCCCAAGTGTTCCTGATTGATTCTTGGATCAAAGTAGTGTTTCTTGGAGTTTACTGGCTTGCTCCCTGGATCTGCTAAAGCTAAGTGTATCTCTTCCCACTTTGTTTGTTCCCATTGTGTGTTTCTCTAGTTGCTAGCCGGGTTGACTAGTGATCACCTGCTCTGAGCCCTGTGTAGTGGTAGTCCAGGGACAGTCAAGGAATAGGTATCCTGGCGGCGAAAGTTGTGGAAACTGTATAGCGACGTTAGAGGAGCCAGGTGTCAGCGCTAGTTGTTCTAGGGGTCACCATCCCCCCTTTCTGCCCTTAGCATCAGGGACTCCTTTTCCCTCCCCTGTCATCGTCCAGCACAGGGTGTCTCACTACACCCAGCGTGACATCCTCCTCCCCCTCATGTGTTCCCCTCCTCCCTTCTCATGTGTTCCCCTCCTCCCTCCTCATGTGTCCTCCTCCTCACTCCTCATGTGTCCTCCTCCTCATGTGCCCTCCACCTCCTCATGTGTCCTCCCCTTCTTTGTCTTCCACCTCCTCATGTCTTCTCCTTCTCCCCTTCTTCATGTTTTCACCTTCTCCTCACGTGTCCTCATCCACCTCCTCCTCATGTGTCCTCCTTCTCCTCATGTTTCCTCTCCTCCTCATTTGTCCTCCTCATCCCGCTTCCTCATTTGTCCTCCTCATGATGTGGCCTCCTCCATCTCCTCATGTGTCCTCCTCTCTCCATCTCATGTGTCCTCCTCCTCCATCTCCTTATGTGTCCTCCTCCTCCTCCTCCTCATGTGTCCTACTCCTCTTCATCATGTGTCCTACTCCTCTTCCTCATGTGTCCTTTCCCCCCTCCTCTGTGTCTCTTTCTCCTCATGTATCCTTCTTCTCCTCATGTGTCCTTCTCATTTTTGCTCCTCCTCATGTATCCTCTTTCTACCCCTCCTCATGTGTCCTCCTTCATATGTCTCCCCTGCTCCTCATATGGCCTCCTCCTTGAGTCCTCAGCCTTTTACTCATGTGTCATCCTCCTCCCCTACATGTGTTCTCCTCCATCCTCATGGGTCTCATCCTCCTCCCCTTCCTCATGTTTCCTCATCCTCCTCGTGTCTCCTCCTCTCCTCATGTGAACTCCTCCCTCCTCCTCATGTGTCCTCACCTTCCTCATGTGTCCTCACCTTCCTCATGTGTCCTCCTCCTCCCCTCCATCATCCCGTTCCTCATATGTCCTCCTCATGATGTGTCCTCCTCCTTGTGTTCACCTCCTCCTTGTGTTCACCTCCACCCCCTCATGTGTCCTCCATCTCCTCATGTGTCCTCCTCCTCCATCTCCTCATGTGTCCTCCTCCTCCTCTCCTCATGTGTCCCTCACTCCCCATGTTCCTCCATCTCTCATGTGTCCTCCTCCTCCATCTCCTCATGTGTCCTCCTCCTCCTCCTCGTCCTCCTCTCCATCTCTTCCTCTCTCCTCCTCCTCATGTGTCCTCCTCCATCTCCTCATGTGTCCTCCTCCTCGTCATTTGTACTCCTTCTGCGCCCCATGTGTGCTCCAACTCCTCCTCTTGTGTGCGCGTCCTCCTCCTCATGTGTCCTCCTCCTCTGACTCATGCGTACTCCAACTCCTCATGTGCCTTCCTCCGTCTCATCTGTTCTCCTCATGTGTCCTCCTCCTCATGTGTCCTCTTCCTCATCATTTGTCCTCCTTCTGCGTCTCATGTGTCCTCCCCTCCTGTGTCCTCTTCATCCCCCTCGTCATGTGTCCTTCTCCTCCCCCTCTTCACATGTCCTCCTTTTCAAGTATTCTCCTTCTCCTCCTTATGTGTGCTCCTCATCCCGTCCTCCCGCCTCATGTGTCTTCCTCCTTATGTGTTCTCCTCCTCCTCATGTATCCTCCAACTCCTCCTCATGTGCCTTCCTCCTCCTCCTCATGTGTCCTTACCTTCCTCATGTGTCTTTACCTTCCTCATTGTGATTCCTCCTCCCCCCCCTCATCATCCCGTTCCTCATATGTCCTCCTCCATAATGTGTCCTCCTCCTTGGGTTCACCTCCACCTCCTCATGTGTCCTCCTGCTCATGTGTCCTCCTCCATTCATGTGTCCTCTCCTCATGTGTCCTCACCCTCCTCATCTCATGTGTCCTCCTCCTCCTCGTGTGTCCTCTCATGTGTCCTCTCCTCATGTTGCTGCTCCTCCTCATGTGTCCTCTTCTTCGTCATTTGCTTTTTCTCCTCAGTGTCCTCTCCTCATGTGTCCTTCTCTCATGTGTCTTCTCTTCATGTGTCCTTCCTCCTCCCCTCATAGTCTCCCCTCCTATGTATCTGCTTCTCTTCTTCTCTGTGTGCTCCTCCTCATGTGTCCTCTACTGCATTTGTCCTCCTCTCACCTCAGTGTGCTCTCCATCTCTGTGTCCTCCTTGTGTGCTTTTCCTCCGCTCATGTGTCTCCTCCTCGTGCTCCAACTCATGCTCATGTGTGCTCCTCCTCCTCATGTGTCCTCCTTCTCCTCCTGTGGCCCCTTCTTCATCATTTGTCCTCCTTCTGCGCCTCATGTGTGCTCCTCCTCCTCCTGTGTACTCCTCCTTCTCCTCATGTGTCCTCCTCCTCCCCCTCCTCATATATCCTCCTCATGTGTCCTCTTCCTCATGTGTCGTTCACCTTCTCGTGTGTCCTCATCATGTGTCCTGCTCCTCACATATCCTCTCCTTCCTTATATGTCCTCCTCATGTGTCCTTCTCCTTCTCATGTGTCCGACTCCTCCCTCCCCATGTATCTTCCTCCTCTTAATGTATCCTCTTCATATTTCCTACTCCTTTTGTATCTTCCTCCTTCTCCTCATGTGTCACTCCCTCCTCATGTGTCCTCCTCTGACTCGTGTGGCCTTCCTCCTCATTTTTCCTCTTCCTCTCTCTCCTTATGTGTCCTCCTCTTCACTCTTCTTATGTATCCTCCTCCTTCCCCTCCACATGTGTTCTCCCACTCATGTATCTTCTTTCTCCTCCTCATGTGTCTTCCTCCTCCTGCTCCTCCACATGTGTACTCCTCCTTGTTTGTCCTTCTACTCCCCTCCTTATGTGTCCTCCTCCTTCTCCTCATGTGTCCCCTCTTCCTCCTCCTAATATGTCCTCCTCATGTGTGCTGCTCCCCCTCATGTATCCTCCTTCTCCTCATGTGTCCTCCTCATGTGTCCTCTTCCTCATGTGTTCTCCTCCCGCTCCTCATGTATCCTCTTTCTCCCCCCCTCCTCATGTGTCTTCCTCGTCCTCCTCATGAGTCCTCCTCCTCATGTGTCCTCCTCATCTGTCCTGCTCCTCATGTATCCTCCTCCTAATCCTCCTTATGTGTCCTCTTCCCCCTCCTCATGTGTCCTCTTCTTCCTCCTCCTTCTCGTGTCCTCCTCTTCCCCCTTCTCATATATCCTCCCGTGTCCTTTTACCCCTCATTTGTCCTCCTCCTTCTCTAAATCATGTGTCCTCCTCCCCCTCCTCATGTATCCTCCTCCCCCTCATGTGTCCTCCTCCCTCTCATCATGTGTCCTCCTCCTCATGTGTCCTCCTCATGTATCCTCCCCTCCCTTAGATGTCCTCCTTATGTGTTCTCCTCCTTATCCTCATGTGTCCTCCTCCTCCCTCACCATGTATCTTCCTCCTCATGTATCCTCCTTCTCATGTGTCCTCCTCCTCTCTCACCATGTATCCTTCTCCTCATGTATCCTCCTTCTGCTCCTCCTCATGGGTGCTACTCTTCCTCATTTGTCCTTCTACTCCTCCTTGTCATGTGTCCTACTCCTTCTCGTCATGTGTCCCCCTCTTTCTTCTCCTAGTTTAAATCTCTTTATTGTGGTAATTAAACAACAAAATAGTTAATCAAAGTAATAATACATTCATTTACCATTAAAAAAACAAACGGGAATATCAGTTGATATAGTATGTCACTAGCGAGATACACATAAAAGAGAAGAATAAAAAAAAAAAGGAGGAAAGGAAAGATGGAGGATAAATATCAAAGGAGAAGAAAAAGTGCAGCATAAATTAAACCGAAAAGGGGAAAAAGGCAGGAGTAAGGAAAAATGGGGTTGGTGGAGGAGAGAAAGGAAGAAAGGGGTAAATAAAAGGGTGAATCAATCCAAACTATATACACTGACACGGTGGGTTACATCTCTAAAGATCATAATAAAGAGCAATCTCCTTAATCAAGTACAATCTATAAAGAAGAATAAAGGTAGATAAAGTATGTTTAATCCTATATAATAATCTCCCTAAGCCAGCTTCCGTCACTATGTAACGTTTATGACGTCACATCCGACAGAAGCTGGCTTAGACCCTAACCAACATGGCTGCCGCCCTTTGCCGGTAGCAGGGACTGCACCACTACCAGTGGCGTAGCGTGGGGGGGGGGGGGGTGATCCGCCCCAGGCAGCAAGTGTGTGGGGGCTGCAGCAGCCTGCAGGTGACTCACCTCAGCGTCAGGGCCGTATTAGCCTGCCCAGCAGAAGAGACAATATGGAGCAGCAGGACCCGCGATGATGTCACAGGCATGTGACTCAGGTGGGTGGAGCCATGGAGTATACCCAGCGTGAAGGGAGATATCATACAAGAAGCTGGAGCGAAGATGAGACCAAATAAGTGTACAAGAAGTGTGTGAAAGAGGGGTGCAGTGGGCGGCAGGCTGTCCACGGGAATGAAGGATACAGGGAGGGTGGAGGATGAAGAGTGCAGGGGACAGAGGATGGAAACTGCAGGGGACAGAGGATGGAGAGTGCAGGAGGATGGAGAGTGCAGGAGGATGGAGAGTGCAGGAGGATGGAGAGTGCAGGAGGATGGAGAGTGCAGGAGGATGGGAGAGTGCAGGAGGATGGAGCGTGCAGTAGGATGGAGGATGGAGAGCGCAGGAGGATGGAGGATGGAGAGCGCAGGAGGATGGAGAGCGCAGGAGGATGGAGAGCGCAGGAGGATGGAGAGCGCAGGAGGATGGAGAGTGGAGGAGGATGGGGAGTGCAGGAGGATGGAGGATGGGGAGTGCAGGAGGATGGAGGATGGGGAGTGCAGGAGGATGGAGGATGGAGGATGGAGAGTGCAGGAGGATGGAGGATGGAGAGCGCAGGAGGATGGAGAGCGCAGGATGGAGAGGGGAGGATGGAGAGCGCAGGAGGATGGGGAGCGCAGGAGGATTGGGGAGCGCAGGAGGATGGAGGATGGGGAGTGCAGGAGGATGGAGAATGGGGAGTGCAGGGAGGATGGAGGATGGAGGATGGAGAGCGCAGGAGGATGGAGAGCGCAGGAGGATTGGGAGCGCAGGAGGATGGAGGATGGAATGTGCAGGAGGATGGAGGATGGAATGTGCAGGAGGATGGAGCGTGCAGGAGGATGGAGCGTGCAGGAGGATGGAGCGTGCAGGAGGATGGAGCGTGCAGGAGGATGGAGCGTGCAGGAGGATGGAGCGTGCAGGAGGATGGAGGGTGCTGGAGGATAGGAGAGCGCAGGAGGATGGAGGATGGAGAGTGCAGGAGGATGGAGGATGGAGCGTGCAGGAGGATGGAGCATGCAGGAGGATGGAGCGTTCAGGAGGATGGAGGGTGCTGGAGGATGGTGGATGGTGAGCGCAGGAGGATGGAGTGCACGGAGGATGGAGGTGCAAGAGGATGGAGGATGGAGAGCGCAGGAGGATGGAGGATGGAGAGCGCAGGAGGATGGAGCATGCAGGAGGATGGAGCGTGCAGGAGGATGGAGCGTTGCGGGAGAGGATGGAGGGTGCTGGAGGATGGTGAGTGCATGAGGATGGGGAGTGCAGGAGGATGGAGGATGGAGCGTGCAGGAGGATGGAGCATGCAGGAGGATGGAGCGTGCAGGAGGATGGAGCGTGCTGGAGGATGGGGTGGATGGGGAGCGCAGGAGGATGGAGCGTGCAGGAGGATGGAGGATGGAGAGCGCAGGAGGATGGAGGATGGAGAGCGCAGGAGGATGGAGAGCGCAGGAGGATGGAGGGCACAGGAGGATGGAGGATGGGGAGTGCAGGAGGATGGGGAGGTGCAGGAGGATGGGGAAGTGAGCAGGAGGATGGAGAGTGCAGGAGGATGGAGAGTGCAGGAGGATGGAAAGTGCAAGAAGATGGAGGATGGGGAGTGCAGGAGGAAGGCGAGTGCAGGAATATGGAGGATGGTGAGTGCAGGAGGATGGTGAGTGCAGGAGGATGGAGAGTTCAGGAGGATGGAGAGTTCAGGAGGATGGAGGATGGGGAGTGCAGGAGGATGGAGGATGGGGAGTGCAGGAGGTGAGTGGCCATTTGGCCCAATACTTAGCGGTGGCAGCTGCGGCAAATTTTTCGACCGCCCCGGGCGCCACAAACAGTTGCTACGCCACTGCCCACTACCGATCTGAACCCGGATTTCTGCCCACCATGCTCCTGTGCTCTGCTCCCCACGCCCACATCATACTCGCCAACCCTCCGCACACCTGTGCCGGCCATCTGATCGTGCCCGTCCTCTTCTCCGCGACGCCTCCGCCTTCCTGCCCGCCATCTTGCATATCGCCGCTCCGGACAGGGCGAAACCAAGATGGCGGGCAGAAAATCTCGCAAAACTTCCCGGCCGCCATCTTGGTTTCGCCCTGTGTGGAGCGGCGACATGCAAGATGGAGGCCGGGAAGTCTCGCCTTGAATGTCGCCGGTCCGGACAGCCCGAGGGTAGAGATCATGGGGGAGAGGGGAGAGCAGGGAGGATATAGGGGAGAGGAAAGTGGAGATCAGGGGAGAGAGGAGGGGGGAGATCAGGGGAGTGAGGAGGGGGGAGATCATGGGATGGAGAGGGGAGATCAGGGAGAAGAGAGGGGGAATATCTGACCCTTCACCGCCGCCACACACACCCGCCTCCCGATGTGATAGCATCGGGCTATACTCTAGTGGTACTATAAATGAGCAAATATATATACAACTCAGGAAAGAAGACTAATCTGTCAATCAATACTAAACGTCAATGTCGGAGAAAACAAAGACACCCGGGGTCCACTTTTCTAAGTATCTACGATGTAAATGATTTCTAACCGCAAAACTATATTCAAACAAGTTATACGAGGAAAGTTTATCTAATAAATCCTCTATAGTGGGTGGTTTTTCATCTCTCCACAAAGAAGCAATAAGGTTTTTTGCTGCTATGAGGATATGTATTGTAAGTAAATGGTTTTCTTTTGGAATCTCAGGGACCCCTATCAGGAGTAGAGCTAAGGCTGCCTTCACATTTGCGTTTGTAAAGGCAGCGTTTCTGGCGTATACGCAGTACAAAATGCAGGCGAATGCTGCGTATTTTGTCCGCAGACCTTAATTAAAACGAAGCGTTTACTTACATATGGTTGCGTTTTCTGCATGCCTACGCGTTTTCTGTGCGCATGCGTTCAAAAACTGTTTTTCAGATTTTCAATTTTTCAGCATATTTTTTTGGGGAGTGGCTTAAGGGCAATGTATATGTGTACCCTGCCCAGTGTCAAAACTCTTCCAAATTAAAGGGAACCTGACCCCTCCAAATGACCCCCAACTCTATAATACCCTCTAGCCCTCCTGACCCGCTCATTATCACACCCCGATGGGCGTGATAACTAATCTTAATCCTCCTCGCCCTGCTGTATGGGCGTAATAGCCGGTGTGACACTATTTGCGTCACATTAGGTCCTTGTGACGTCTGTACACCCTTTTGGTGTAAGCCGACCTCACCATGCGCATAGCGCATGCGCGGCTTGTCGGCTTACACCTAAAGGGTGTACACACGTCACCAGGACCGGATGTGACGCAAATAGTGTCACACCGGCTATTACGCCCATACAGCAGGGCGAGGAGGATTAAGATTAGTTATCACGCCCATTAGGGCGTGATAATGAGCGGGTCAGGAGGGCTAGAGACTCGCAGGGAATGCCCTGTGAGACTTATTCAGTGTGAAGAAGTCCCTGAGATGTAAGTGAATAATAGCGTTTTTCTCAATGTTACTAAACGCTTTTTTTTACACAAAAGGACAGCTGCTAATCATCTTTAAGGGTGCAGGGACAGGTATTAATAGAGTTGGGGGTCATTTGGAGGGGTCAGGTTCCCTTTAAAGCAAAAAAAGCAAGTATATTTTACCACAACAGCAAGGAGAGATCAAGCAGATTTCAGGTCAGCAAGGTGAGATCCAGGAGCCACAGATCTACCGTAGTAGGCACCGATCCAGAAAGCACAGATCCGTCAGGAAGATCAATACTGTTCACCATGGAATGGACAGAATCACTTTTATAGAGGCTGTTTGTGGGCTGGGATATGGGCGGCACATGGGAGGAACTGCAATTCTGTTTCTGCTCATGCGCAATGAGTTGTATGCATGCGTATCAAACACTGACATCCGCAAGACCTTGCGTACCCATAGACAATAATGCATTGTTTATGTGCATTCGTACGCATGCAGATTTTTTGACTGCCAAAAAATGCAACATGTCGCGTTCAGAACTGTAATGTCCATAGCTGCAGTTCATCAGATGACAGTGAGACATTTTGACATCCAAACAGCCTTCCTACATGGTGACACTGAAGAAGAGTTGTACATGAGCCAACCCGAGGGATACATTATAAAGGGTGAAGAGCACCTTGTTTGTAGAATGCAAAAATCTCTCTATGGACTTAAGCAGTCGGCAAGAGCATGGAACTCAAAAATGAACAAAGATTTGACCAATGAAGGATTTAAAAGGTCTCAAGCTGATCCATGTTTGTATACGAAAAGTGTAGCGGAGGAGTGGATGTATGTTCTCCTATATGTAGACAATGTAATCATGTCTCATCAAGATGAAAAAGAAATTGCAAAGATAAGTGAAATTCTCAACCAGCACTTTGAGACTAAGGACCTTGGAAATGTGACATATTATTTGGGAATCCAAATCCAGAGAGAGGAGGATGGGAGTTTTCTTCTCAACCAAAGTTCTAACATTTCCACAGTCCTAAACCAGTTTGGACTGTCAGAAGCCAAAGGTGCGTCAACACCAATGGATCCATCTTACTTAAAGTTGGAAGAAGAAGATCTGCTACCCAGCATTGAGAGTTACAGACAAGCAGTGGGGGCGCTTCTGTACATAGCAACCTCAACTCGTCCGGATATCACAGCCAGTCAGAATTCTCCGCTGATGTGTAAGTAAGCCACGCCAAAGAGACTGGAATGCAATGAAGAGAATTCTACAATATCTTAAGGAAGCTCAAAGGCTAAATCTTAAGATATCTGCATCAGGAGATCTGACTCTCAGAGGTTATGTAGATGCAGATTGGTCTGGAGATTCAATCAAAAATCAACAAGTGGTTACTTGTTCAATTACGAGAAACTTCAATTTCTTGGTCCAGCAGACAAAAAGTGTCAGTCATATTATCTGCTACTGGAGCAGAATATATGTCTGCTGCTCATGCTAGTCAATAAGTAATTTGGTTGAAACAACTTTTGGAAGATTTCGGCAAGCCTCTAGCTCAGCCAACTGTTATCTACGAGGACAACCATGGATGTATTAAACTCGCCAGCAGTGAGAAGATTAGTGCAAGGATTAAGCACATTGGTGTGAAACATCACCACTTACGTGACTTAGTGGAACGTGGAACACTCGAGTTTGTGTATTTTGAGTCTGACAAGATGATAGCCAATGGTATGACATTGCCAAGAGCCAAGTTTGAGGACTTAAGAACTGCAATGGACTAACAGGATAAGTAGTTGGTGAGTGATGGTGTTGGAATATGTTTAGTGAAACAACTCCATTCCTGTCTGAGTGTTTAGTTGCTAGGTTTGTATGCTGTTAAAAAAGTCAGAAACAAAAAAAAAACAAGATCACATACAGGAAGATCATGTGACTTTTAACCCTGCAGCTGTCGGGACTCCCCTCGGGGTGCAGGGGGATTGGGTGCCATTCGGCCGCCGGCATCCTCCTGTGCCCCGCAGGCATACTTACCGGGCCCGCACTCCCTCGTCGTCCTCTCCGGCCGAAGCAGCTCCTCTGCATCTCTTCCCTGCCTCCTCACTTCCCGGTTGTGGGGGGGAACACGCATATGGCGCGTGCTGCTCACAGTAAATTTAAAGGGCCAGTACACCCTTTTCTGACACCAGCTCAGCCAATTGCTGAGAGGCTGGTGGGTACTTAAGACCCTCACTTTGGGAGGTGCCTGGGCAACTTCATTCTTACTGTAGTTGCCAGCTCAGGTCTCTAAGCAGCGCTTGCGTTTTACTTGCATACTCTAACGTGTCTTATCTTTCCTTTCAGTGCTGGACATCTCCTCCTGCCTACCTCTCCCGCTGATCCATACTGCACCCACTGATCCCTGGCAGCTTCTTGGATCCCTCCAGCAACACTGAGCCCCTTCCTTGCTTCCCTCCCTGGTTCCTTGGTTTCCATGCCCCGTTCCACCTTGTATCTCTATCGCCTTGGGTCGGACCAACACGTTTGCTGGTTCATTGGATCCTCCTTAGCTGTACCGGGACAATCCCTGTATTGGGATTCCGTTCCTTGGTGCTCCCTTGGGGGAACCCCAGTAATCTGGCCCTGTGGACTTCCCTTAGGGGTTTATTCTTGCCTTTTTGTTTAATAAACTCTGTTCCTTCATCTGACGTTCTTGTCTGGCTTGTTTCTGTTGTCAGCTTCCACGGTATCTTCCGTGGTCTAGCGAGTTCACTATTCAGCTCCGCCTGTGGTGGCGTGACATGACTATTTCAGATTCCTGTGTCTGTGTACTGCAGATGCAGACAGAAATGATTTCTTGATTATCTACAAAGCTTATCATATGTTGTTCCTGAATAAACCAACTGTTATTGTAACACGCTTGTTGAGTATCGAGAATAATCCGCTGCCACCACATATATTCTTGGAAAAAACATCAATATTATGGGGGGAATTGTGCTGCTGCTTTGAACTACAGTTCAAAGGGCAATAATATTGAATATATGCTAGTTTGGTTACCCTTACCATATTCTTGAAATCCTCACACTTTTTCGCGAGAAGGGAGCAAGATCAGAGGCCGCAATAACAGTCACACACAAGGTTGCTGTTTCAGTACCTTTACTGATGATATGAGCAAGGTGAAGTCCAGGGTACAGTCCGGGTGGCCTGGAAGCAGTTCAGGATCTCTACATCTGTTGAGTTATGAGGCCTCCCTTTTACGCTGTGTGTGCGCTTTAGTCCTGGGCTGTCTGAAGCTAGGCCCTGACCCTCTCCTTGTGTCCTCACTTGTATGGCAGGCGGTGAGAGCCCTGCAGTGGGCACCGCTATATCCTCTGTGGTCCCTGACTCTGCTGGATGGCTGTGTCTCAAGTGCTGCACCAAAAGACTTGAAGCCTCCTTGGTCTCTGGTCTTTACTTGTGGGCTGCCTGGACCCGTGCAGTCTCAGACTCCAGTGTCCGGGCTGTTGACGTAGCTCTTCTGGGGCGAACTGGCACTTCTCCACTCCCCTTGGCTAACGCGCCTCGCCTCCGACCCTCACCCTAGGGTCCCTCACGCTGACTAGGCTTCCCCTCTGGCACGGGCCTAGCGCAGCACCGTTCACCAGGTGTCTTCCTCAGTACTGCTCTGTACTGCACTGCCTAACTCCGCCCCCAGGCCTGAATTTATAGGTTTCTTGCCTGAAGTCGGCAAGTAGAGCTCCCAATTCAGGTCTGGGGTGGAAGGTGTTGTGTGTGAGTTTACCTGATGTGGAAATCCTTCCCTGCTCCAGGTGTTTCTGTGGCAACCGAACTGTGGGCTGTCACATCCCCCCCTAGTTAAATTCAGTACTTCTGGACTGAAAAAAAACCCAACATTTTGAAAACATTAACCCCTTCAGGACCCAGCCTATTTTGACCCTAAAGACCTTGGCCTTTTTTTGCAATTCTGACCAGTGTCCCTTTATGAGGTTATATCTCTGGAACGCTTCAACCGATCCTAGCGATTCTGAGATTGTTTTTTCGTGACACATTGGGCTTCATGCCAGTACTACATTTAAGTCGATAATTTTTGTGTTTATTTGTGAAAAAATCAAAAATATGGCAAAAATTTTGAAAATTTCACAATTTTCACATTTTTAATTTTTTTTTCTCTGATAAACCAGAGAGATATGTGACAGAAAAAAGTTATTATATAATATTTCCCACATGTCTACTTCACATCAGCACAATTTTGGAAAAAAAAATTTTTTTGGGTAGGACGTTATAAGGGTTCAAAGTTCATGAGCAATTTTTCATTTTTCAACCAAAATTTACAAAACCATTTTTTTTAGTGACCACATCACATTTGCAGTCCTTTTGAGGGGTGTACATGACAGAAAACACCCAAAAGTGACACCATTCCAAAAACTGCACCCCTCAAGCTACTCAAAACTACATTCAAGAAGATGATTAACCCTTCAGGTGCTTCACAGGAACTAGGGCAAAGTGGAAACAAAAAATGGATATTTTAATTTTTTTATCAAAAATGTTCTTTTAGCCTCAATTCTTTCATTTTCACATGGGCAACAGGATAAAATGGATCTTAAAATGTTTTGTGCAAATTCTCCTGAGTACATCGATACCTCATATGTGGTCATAAACCACTGTTTGGGCGCACGGCAGGGCTCAGAAGGGAAGGAGCGCAATTTGAATTTTGGAGCTAATTTTACATTCAAAAAGTGAAATGGCGCTCCTTCCCTTCTGAGCCCTGCTGTGTGCCCAAACAGAGGTTTATGACCACATATGAGGTATCAGTGTACTCAGGAGAAATTGCCCAACAAATTTTAGGATGCATTTTATCCAGTTGCTCATGAGAAAACGAAAAAATTTAGGCTAAAAGAAATTTTTTGTGAAAAAAAAAGTACTATTTCATTTTCACAGATCAATTTGTAAAGCACCTGGGGGTTCAATATGCTCACTATCCATCTAGATATGTTCCCTGGGGGGTCTAGTTTCCAAAATGGGGTCACTTGTGGGGGAGCTCCAATGTGGAGACGCACAGGGGCTCTCCAAACGCGACATGGTGTCCGCTAACAATTTGAATGCAAAATGAGCTCAAATTGTTAGCGGACACCATGTTGCGTTTGGAGAGCCCCTGTGCGTCTCCACATAGGAGCTCCCCCACAAGTGACCCCATTTTGGAAACTAGACCCCCAAAGGAACGTATCTAGATGCATAGTGAGCACTTTCAACCCCCAGGTGCTTCACAAATTGATCTGTAAAAATGAAAAAGTACTTTTTTTTCCGCAAAAATCTTTTTTTTCATTAATTTGTGAAGCACCTGGGGGTTCAATATGCTCACTACCCATTTAGATATGTTCCCTAGGGGGTCTAGCTTCCAAAATGGGGTCACTTGTGGGGGAGCTCCAATGTTTAGGCACACAGGGGCTCTCCAAACGCAACATGGTGTTCGCTAACAATTTGAATAAAAATCAGCTCAAATTGTTAGCTGACACCATGTTGCGTTTGGTGAGCCCCTGTGTGCCTAAACATTGGGGCTCCCCCACAAGTGACCCCATTTTGGAAACTAGACCCCCCAGGGAACGTATCTAGATGCATAGTGAACACTTTGAAGCCCCAGGTGCTTCACAAATTGATCTGTAAAAATGAAAAAATATATTTTTTTGTGGAAAAAAAAGTACTTTTTTATTTTTATGGATCAATTTGTGAAGCACTTGGCGGTTCAAAGTGCTCACTATGCATCTAGACACGTTCCTTGGGGGGTCTAGTTTCCAAAATGGGGTCACTTGTGAGGGAACTTCAATGTTTAGGCACACAGGGGCTTTCCATACGCGACATGGTGTCCGCTAATAATTGGAGCTAATTTTCCATTCAACTTGTTAGCCGACACCATGTCACGTATGGAGTGCTCCTGTGTGCCGCCAGCACAAGGGCAACTGGAAGAGTTGGGGTACAGCACCAGAAAATGGCGCCTCTAATGTGCTATTTTCTGGGGTGGCTGTGAGTTGCAATTTGCAGCGTGGGGGGCCACAACATTTGCGTCTCTCCACGATGAGTATTGCAGCCCCCAACTGCCAAGTTGTACCTGGCTGGCAACCAAAAATAAGGCAAAGCTCCTTGTCATTTTATTGGTAGAAGTAATAAAAAAAAATGATATGGGGCTTCGCCATATTTTTGGTCCAGCCAGGTACAACTTGGCAGCTACGGACTGCCAGCAACCCCAAGCTACCTCGTTGTACCTGGCTGGCAACCAAAAATACAGCGAAGCCCTTTCTTTTTTTTTTTCTAATTCTAGAAAAAAAAAATGGCATGGAGCCCCGCCATATTTTTGGTCCAGCCAGGTACAACTTGGCAGCTACGGACTGCCAGCAGTCCCCAGCTGCCTCGTTGTACCTGGCTGGCATCCAAAAATACAGCGAAGCCCTTTTTTTTTTTTTTTCTAGTACTAATTCTAGAAAAAAAAATGGCGTGGGGCTCCGCCATATTTTTGGTCCAGCCAGGTACAACTAGGCAGCTGGGGGCAGGAATCCGCAGCATGGAGAGGCCCAAGCATTTTGGGCCCCCCATGCTGTGAATTGCAGCCCGCAGCCGCCCCAGAAAATGGCGCATTCATTGAAGCGCCATTTTCTGGCGCTGTACCCAGACTCTTCCAGTTGCCCTGGTGCCGGTGGCAAACTGGGTAATAAAGGGGTTAATGCCAGCTTTTTATTGGCAGCTGGCACTAAGCCCGAGATTCATAATATAGGGCCAATGTTAGACCCGCCATTAGGAATCTCTGGTAAATAGTCAGAAAATACACACAGAGAAAAATCTTTTTATTTGAAAAAAAAACCACAAACAAAATTCGGACTCCATCTTTATTATAAAGATCCGACGTAGTCCACAACGAAGGTCCCACGACGCTCGATCGCCTTCGACGTAGTCCACAATGAAGGTCCCACGACGCTCGATCACCTCTGCTCAATCCACAGAGACTGCAGCAAGGGATCAAGTGTCCTCTTCCTACAGCCTCTAGGGTCAGAGTTATGGTGCACTGTATGACAATGATCTGTCATACAATGCACCATGACTATAATCCCAGAGACTACAATAGGACACTTGATCCCTTGTTGCACCCATCCATCCACCTATGCACCCATCATCTACGCACGCTGACATCCACGCACGCTGACATCCACGCACGCTGACATCCACATCCACCGACATCCACATCCACACATGCTGACATCCACGCATCCACGCACGCACTGACATCCACGCATGCTGACATCTACTTCCACGCATGCTGACATCTACATCCACGCACGCTGACATCCACATCCTGCATGCTGACATCCACGCATGCTGACATCCACGCATGCACACATCCACGGACGCACGCACACATCCACGCACGCTGGAATTCACGCACATCCACATACGCACATCCACGCACACATCCACGGACGGACGCACGCACACATCCATGCACGCTGGAATTCACGCACATCCACATACACACATCCATGCACACACACATCAACAGACGCACACACACATCCACGCACGCTGACATTCCCGCACGCTGGCATCCACGCATGCACACATCCACGCACACTGACATCCACATCCACGCACACCGACATCCTCATCCACACATGCTGACATCCACGCACGCACACTGACATCCACGCATGCTGACATCCACGCACGCTGACATCCACATCCACGCATGCTGACATCCATGCATGCTGACATCCACGCATGCACACATCCACGGACGCACGCACACATCCACGCACGCTGGAATTCACGCACATCCACATACGCACATCCACGCACACATCCACGCACACATCCACGGACGCACGCACACATCCACATCCACGCACACATCCACAGACGCGCACACACATCCACGCACGCTGACATCCACGCATGCTGACATCCACGCATGCACACATCCACGCACACTGACATCCACATCCACGCACACTGACATCCATAACCACACATGCTGAGATCCACACATACACGCATGCTGACATCTACATCCACGCATGCTAACATCCACGCACGCTGACATCCACATCCACGCATGCTGACATCCACGCATGCTGACATCCACGGACGCACGCACACATCCATGCACGCTGGAATTCACGCACATCCACATATGCACATCCACGCATACATCCACGGACGCACGCACACATCCATGCATGCTGACATCCACGCATGCACACATCCACGGACGCACGCTGACATGCACGCACCCTGACATCCATGCACGCTGACATCCACGCATGCACACATCCATGGACGCATGCACACATCCACGCACGCTGGAATTCACGCACATCCACATACACACATCCACGCACGCAACACATCCACATACGCACACACACATCCAGCACGCTGACATCCATGCACGCTGACATCCATGCACGCTGACATCCACGGACGCTGACATCCATGCACGCTGACATTCACGCACGCTGACACCCACGCATCAGGCACACACATCACGCGACATCACCACACACATCCACGGACCACGCTGACATCACCCTGCCACAGCCCTGACCATCCACGACGCACACACACATCCACGCACGCTGAATTCACGCACAATCACACCATCCACGCACGCACACATCGTCGGACGCACGCTGACATCCCACGACCACGCTGACATCCACGACGCACGCTGACATCCACGCACGCTGACATCCACGCACGCTGACATCCACGCATGCACTCATTCACGGACGCACACACACATCCACACACGCTGACATTCACGCACGCTGACATCCACGGACGCACACATCCACGGACGCACGCACACATCCACGCATGCTGGAATTCAGCACATCCACATACACACATCCACGCACGCACACATCCTCGACGCACACACATCCTCGGACGCACACACACATCCACGGACGCACGCACACATCCACGCACGCTGAATTCACGAGCACATCCACGGACGAGCCACACACACATCCACGGACGCACGCACACATCCACAGGACGCTGGAGTTCACGCACATCCACATACGAACATCCACGCACGCATGCATGTACGCACACATGTACGGACACACTAACACACATCCACGGATGCACACACATATCCATCCATCCATTCATACTTACCCATGAGGAGGAGGAGCCGCTGAGAGGAGGAGGGGCCACACCGCAGCTGCATCGGAGACCGGCGGGCCGCTCCGGAATGGGTGAGTGGGGCTAGAGGTGGGGGTTCTAGGCAGGGGAAGGTGGAGGGGGGATGAGCAGGGGAAGGTGGGGGGGGGGGGGGATGAGCAGGGGAAGGGGGGGCATGAGCAGGGGGAGAGGAGGCTGTGCAGGCTGACCGACAGGCGCCTGAGGATCGCGGGGACGCGGGGGGGTGGGGGGGGGCAGGCCGGACACATAGGGGGCTGGAGGTAGGGGGACAAAACACAGGAGGGGCTGGAGGAGGAAGGGGGCAGGGGCGCACAGAGAAATGACGGCGGCTGCACCAGAGCTGCAGCTGCCAGCAGAAAAAAATGATCGGAGGGGCGGGGGGGGGGCCTAAAGGCGGGAAGGAAGGGGGCCCTAATACTTCCTGGAGCTGGGGGGGCTGAGTAGGGGGAGGGCACCAGCCGATCCGCCCGTCCAGATCTGATTGGAGAGCTCCAATCAGATCTGGGAGGGGGGAATCACTGTGATTTCTCAGATTTGCAGTTTCAGTTTTAAACTGCAGATCGGAGGGGCCCTGGGCATGGGGGGGTTAATCCACCCCCGTGGGGTTAACTTCAGGTTGTCACCTTGCAGTAGCAACGGTGACACCTGAGTTAACCCGCTCACAAGCACCGCAGGAGCCCGATCAATGCATGGCCCATCCCTTGGGTCATGGGTCGTGAACGAACTGTTTTCCATGGCCCAAACGGTGGGCCAAGGGTCGGGAAGGGGTTAATAATATAAAATGTACAAAGTCTCAAAAGTCAAAAATTTTCAAAAACCAATAAAAAGGGAAAAAGAGGAAAAATACAGTCCATACAGCGCTAGACCACCCGCCGCAGGCTGTTTAGAAGTTTTTGCCACAATTAGTCCCGTGGCTAATGGTCTATGTTTAAAGTAAAAGTTCAAAAGAGGTGCCAAAGTTCATGCAATAAGTCCTGCAGGCACAATACGCTTAACGGTTACTGGTTTACTTGGTTGCAAATAATATACACAAAACATATTTACATTTTACCTATCGGTGTCTCAGCTTAGGAGACCTGGATTCAACCTCCCACCTCCAGGAACTTGCCTTCCTAACTTAATGTTCCTGGGGAAGAGTCCAGTTCCTCCACCCTTCTGTACACTAGTATTTACTGTCTATTTACACAAGACCACCTATTTACACATTTTCCTTAGTACACTCTATTTTCTGTATCTGAGTGGTGGCTGACCAAAGTTACTACGGGTTGATCTGCGTATCACTGCTGTCTCAGCTTGTTGTGTACTAGTGTCTACTGCTGGTGTCTCACTAGTGTCTGTACCATGAGTAGGCCTATGTCTCACAGGTAGGCTTGGCAATTGTCTGCGACTTCTTAAGGTACCAATGATCTCATGGGCGCGCGGTCGTTGGGACATCGTTTAGAGATCGTTGGTGAGATGTTCACACGCCTAGATATCGCGCACGATGCACCAACGATTCAGCGAGCAGCGATCGTTCGCACAACCCAGCAAATCATTGTTGTTCACTGTTGGGAATAGGAGAAGCCGTTAATGACATTGCTATCGTGGTGTCACACTGAACAATGCAGCAGGTTGGCTTATCGAAGATCGTCTGATTTGAGAACATGTCAGACGTCACGAAGTAGTAACAATGTCAAATGAACGATTCCAAACCCGTGACGTTTCAGCGATATCGTTCACGATGTTGTACTGTGTAACGGGGCCTTTAGTCTTACTACAGTACTGGCAGTTTCACCATTTGCAGGATCCTCTGGTTCTACTACAACAGGTGGTCCTTCTGGAGCTTGAACAGGTTTTTCTGGTCTTCTTGGGACTTCGGGAAAGTAATCAATGCTACTATTATGGCTCCATTGTACTGAGGCCAACTTTCAGGAAAGTCTCTAAGTACGGCATATATCACCTTCTCTTTCTTTGCCTCTGTTGGTTGAGGTGTACAGGGGATGACTTCTTTTGCTTTCAATTGTTCTGGACATTTCTTAAGATGATCTCTAGAAATTGCTGTTGATGTTTCTCCTCTGTCTTTGCTTATTAAACAGACTTTCTTGTTATCAAATTTAGAGAGCAATACTGTATAGGGTTCTGCTCCCCTCTGGTCATCAAGTTTATTTGTTCTTCTTTTTCTTTTAAGAACCATATCTCCAGGTATTAAGGGAACAGCTGGTGCATTCTTATTGTAGTCTTTCTTTTGCGGGATCCAAGATGGCCGCGGATGGAGGAGGCTGTGTTTAATAGCTGTCCTGGGAATCCACCACCATCCGTGCCATCCAACCTCAGGAAGGCTCCTAAAACTTGAGAGGGGTGACGCAGATCATTTATACCGGCTCCCCGGACTCTTATGGTGACCTGCTGGTGTCTAGGACCCTCCGGGAGCTGAAAGGCAGAGCGTACCACGAGGCAGCTGTGAGGCCCGACAGACGCCATCTCGCCTTGAGGGAGCTTAGCCCCGGGGAGACAGTGCCGAGCTGTCAACTTGCGGGCTGGACGCCGCGCTGTTACCTGCGGCTGAGGAGAAAGGAGACACCGGAGCGGGAGTGCACGGGAGCCGCTGTGAAGTGGGAGACCGGGTCCGGAAGCGCACTGTGAGGTGCAGCCTCAGGAGAGCGGACGGGGGCGAGCCGCCTGGAAGCACCACATAGAGCTCTGCTACAACTACAGGAGCTGGGTGAGTGAGAGCCGATATCACGGGAAGGGAGAAGCGGAGATTTACCCGGCAGGAGAGGAGACTAAGGATTGAGACCGGGGACACTAATTACTCTAACACCCTGCGAGGGAGACCCCTGAGGCCCGGACCACCCAATAACGGCAGACTGGGCATCTATATAAAAGTCTAAGATCAGGCTGACCATCTTCAGCTGTGAGTCCTCTGTGCCCCTGTTATAACTGGATCTGAGGCAGGGACAGACCCACAACTCAATAAATATCGCCTCTCTGACACAGAGGATTGTCAATTATTTCAACATCTGCAGCCTTCTGAGCACCAAAGAAACTGCAGCCGCACTGACACTTGTGTAATTGAGGCAGGAAGGTGCCTGACTGGGAACAGTCCCTCAGAGACTTAAGCACTCCAGACCCAGTTGCAACCTCGCTTATAGGGGCCAGGATTTAGCCTCCCACAATAACCACTCCTAAGCCATCCTGAGCAATCATCTGGAGTACTTCATATACACTTCAGAGGATCTCACCATTACTTTTCTCAAACATATTAATACCCTAACTATGTTGTAATAGCCCCTCGGGGCCAGCAGGAGGAGCTCCGTAACTACATTGAACTATACCTAATCACCCCAATTGCTTACTATCATGGGGAAAACGGGCACCAAAACCCCGAAAGGGCTGTCCAAAACCTCTAAATCTGTCACGCAAGCAGATGTCGATAAATTGTGGAAAAAGCAAGCCGCGTTAAATGACATAGATACCACTTCCAAATTCCCGGATTCGGCTCTGACTGAAGAGTCGGAGTCTGATCTAGAAAATGATTCTGAAGCAGGGCCGATGGACAAAGACACCTTAGTTACCCGCTCATTCATCACACGTATACTGGCCAAAACATTAGCTGAATCACTAGAGCCAATTGGAAAAGAGCTAGCTGATATTAAGCGCGACCTTACCCAACAAGGACACAGAATAGAGATAATCGAAAACTCTCAATCTTCCCTCATTCACCAAACTAATACTATCTTAGAAGGCCTACAAATACATGAAAACCTACTCCACACGATCAATTCGACCTTAGAAGATCATGAAAATCGAGAGAGGCGCAATAACATAAGAATAAGAGGCCTCCCTGAATCGGTAGCAATTGAAACTCTTGAGAAAGCAGCCACTGAAATTTTCAAAAGCACCCTACCAGAGGAAGATAAAAGGGAAATTGACCTGATAAGAGTACATAGAGCTCTCAAACCGAAACCAGCCCAGGGGGAACAGCCACGAGACGTAATCTGCCGCTTTCTAGATTACAGAGTTAAAGACTTAATACTACGCAGAGCCCGGGATCAACAGACTGTTAAATATGAGGGTTCCTCACTTAAATTGTTCCAAGATCTCTCAGCTGTTACACTACGCAAAAGAAGAATGCTGAAGCCGTTTACCGACATTCTTTTACAGAAAGGTCACCGCTTTCGTTGGCTGTTCCCCTTCGGTATTTTTATAACTGCAGGGGACAAGAAACTCCAGGCCAGAACCTCAGCAGACATAAAATTAACATGTGAGGAACTGGGGATCGTCTTGGATAGCTATCCAGATCTAGAGTCATTCCATTCTGCTTCTCTGATCAAGCCACTACCATCCCTACCGTCATGGCAAGTGTTTTCAACCCCTAAGTCTCAGAGACTAAAAAGGAAGGCGGCAAAGACTCCGCCCTTAAAAGACCTGGGTGACTCTACCTGATTCATGCGGACATCATTTCTATCGAAGCAGTAACATTCTACTACAGTATGTCGGGTTGACTATCTTCCCCGGCTTTGGTCCCTTCGTATTCACCTAAGGAGTCAGTCCGGGAACACACAGCTACCTAATTTTGCATTCTGAGCAACCCAATTTCCGGGGAAATCCACACTGGTGTTGTGAACCACGGCACAATACCCCATTCGGGACCCATGATCTTAACAGGGACACCCGTTCCACTTCGCCATTCTTCAGAAATCGCGGATTATTGGAAATTTCGTTATTATGCTTACTAACCCTTTCCCCACCCAAAAACCCCCCCTCCCTCCCTCCTCACCCATTCACCCTTCCTTTTCTCAATCCCTGTGATCCCTTACGTCCCCACCCCCTCCATCCTCCCTCCGACCCTACTTACACGATTTATTCCTCATTTGAGGCAAGAAGATGTAGTTACGTTTTTTGCATTATTTGAGTAGCCTTCAATTTTCTCCTCCGAGCTGGCTTAGACGGATTGCTGAAGTCAGACACAGATGAAACATAGTTTTATAAATGAGTTAATATATGCATATAATCTTTTGAAAATTTTACTGTTTTTCTCCCCTCTTCTTTTTTCTATCTATTCTATCCTTCTCTCTACCACCTTCTTCCCCGGGGGACGAGGATCCTGTGGAAATGAACCGAACTACATGAACTACACCAACAAACACCATGGAAGGTGCACCTGAGGTAATGAAATTTGCTTCCCTAAACGCACATGGCCTTAACTCTCCCCACACAAGACGCCACACACTGCACCGCCTGAGACAACAAAAAATACAAGTTATTTTCTTACAGGAAACACACTTTAGAGCAGACAAGTTACCCAACCTAGACCGCTCGGGCTACGATAAATGGTATCATGCTACTTCGACGCAGACGAAATCCAGAGGCACTTCAGTAGCCATAGCCACGGGTATGTCGTTTCAGATGAGAGATACTTCAATTGACCCCCAGGGACGTTATACCTTGGTCAAGGGTATGTTGAATGGAACTCTAGTAACGCTATGTAGCCTATACGCCCCAAACAAAAAAACAGCAAAATGGATTAGAAAAACTTTGGCTAAAATAGAGAGATTTAAAGAGGGAGTTCTGGTGATAGGCGGCGACATTAATGTAGCTTTAAACCCTTTGATAGACACTTCTAAGAGAAAAAGTGTGTTGTCGGCAGGAGACCTAGCTGGAATTCAACGAAGCCTCAATGCCCAACATTTAATAGACACGTGGAGATGTCTGAACCCTGCCGAACGTGATTACACTTACTACTCGTTCCCCCATAAGTCATACCATCGACTAGACTACATTTTTGTTCCCAGAGCCTACCTACCGAACATTAAAAAATCCACAATAACTCCTACCATTTACTCCGACCACTCTACAGTAATATTGGAAATGTCCCTGCGGAAACAACCGACAAAATGTAGATCGTGGCGTCTCAATGAATCGATACTAGCTGAGGAGGGTGTTCAAAAACGCATATCTGAAGCAATACAGAGATATTTCAGCTTAAATGCAACACAAGACATGTCGGTACAGATGCTCTGGGAAGCTCATAAGTCGGTGATAAGAGGTGAGCTGATCTCAATCTCTTCCTATTACAACACTAAACGACTAAAAACTTTAACTGACCTATATGACGAAATTGCGGTCTTAGAATTAGACCATAAAAGAAAAATTGACCAGCAGACGTTGACTCTGCTGTCAACAAAGAGACAACAACTTAAAGATCTTCTTACACTACAGTCAGCAAAATATTATAGCTCATGGAAAAACAAAATGTACACCCACGGAGATAAAGCCTCAAGGTTCATGATCTCGCTGATTCGAAAAAGACAGGCCCGCACCCAAATTGGCTCAGTCAAAAATAACCGAGGTGTATGCTCAGATAATCCCACACACGTGGAAGATGCTTTTTTGAACTATTATAAACACCTCTATGACCTGAGACCGGATGAAACCAAAGATCAAAATCAACTAAGAAAAGGCGAGATCAGGAATTTCTTGAGTAGCTTACAGCTGCCCAGCCTCACAGACTACCAAAAGTCCTCACTGACAAAACCATTTCAGCTTTCTGAACTCCAGTCCACTCTGTCGGGGTGCCCGGCTGGGAAGTCCCCAGGTCCGGATGGATTCACAGCCCATTATTATAAAACCTTCGCTTCCGCCCTACTCCCGCATCTTCTGGATTTGTTTAATGCAGTGCTGGGGAGTCAATCACTCCCTCATCACATGCTGGAGGCTAGTATCTCCTTAATTTACAAAGAGGGCAAGGACCCAGAACAATGCAGCAGTTATAGACCAATCTCATTATTGAACGTTGATCTGAAGCTGTTCGCGAGCATGATTGCAAAGAGACTTGCGGTTTTCCTGCCCCAATTGATTTCCCCAAACCAGACAGGTTTCGTGGGGGGGCGGGAAGGGAAGGACAACGTACATAAAATATTACACATAATACAAATTGCCAAGCATCGTAAACTGCCTCTAGTTTTATTAGGAACCGATGCGGAAAAGGCCTTCGACAGAGTGGACTGGACCTATCTTGAGGAAACCTTAATTGCCTTTGGCATTCCTTCTGTGTTAATTGGAGCAATAATGGCGATGTACTGTAGACCCACGGCGCGCATTAGGTTAAATAACGCCCTTACAGACACTTTCGAGATAAAAAACGGTACCAGGCAGGGTTGTCCGCTTTCGCCTCTCCTCTTTGTCCTCACTATGGAACCTCTCTTGGCTGCTATACAGTTAAGGGACGACTTAAAGGGTATAACTTTGCAATCCACACACTTTAAGACAGCGGCGTTCGCGGACGACCTGCTAATCATAATGTCGGATCCACTCCGTGGTTTCCCTGCTTGCATAGAGATACTAGAGCGCTTCGGTAATATGTCAAATTTTAAGGTTAATGCCTTGAAATCAGAAGCCCTAGCGATAAACATCCCTCATACGACGCAATCCAGACTCAAAGCACTTTACCCCTTTGCATGGCCCGCACAATACATTCGTTATCTAGGAGTTAAACTAGGGAAGAACAACAACGATCTTTTTCGTTGGAATATCTTACCGCTCCTTGAGGATGTAAAGAACACAATGCAATCATGGAGGGACAGCTGCCTCTCCTGGATGGGGAGAAAGAACTTGTTGAAGAGTTTAATATTGCCTAGATTCACGTACATTTTTAATATGCTCCCTATTAGGATACCTACGACTTATCTTAATAAAGTAAATTCCATATTCAGCAAATACATCTGGCGCCAGAAAACTCCTAGAATTTCATACAGAACACTATCGTTACCCAAAGATAGGGGAGGAATGGGGGCACCTGACATAAAGAAGTATTACTATGCCTCGATGATTTCAAGAGTGGTTGACATTCTTAGAAAATCGAGAGATAAACATTGGATCTTGGCGGAAGAAGCATTGTCCCCGCTACCACTCAGGTCCCTCTTTTTCTCCTATGACCACGGTCTAACCCTGCACAAGATTCATAATATTCACACTAAAGCAACACTACACATTTGGTCGATGCTAAACCACATGTTACTACCACCGCTGTCTCCATTGTTAACTCTAGCAGACCTGGTGGCTTCATCTTCAGGGATGCTACCCGGCACAGCAGTGACGCCACACAACTGGTCAGATTTGACTATTGACAAACTCCTGGTGGATGGATCTTTACCAAGTTTAAATGATCTTCATAAGACGTTGGGCTCTCAGAGCTTAACCTTTCTGCAATACCGTTGTCTTCGTGACAAACTGACTCCCCTCTTGAGAATAGCGGATCTCACACGACCAATGACACTTTTTGAGAAATTATGCGCTATTAACATTAGACCAAAGAAAATTCTTTCTACCCTCTACCAAATGCTACTGACAAGCGAATGCTGTTCTAAAAGGAGTTACATTGCTCACTGGGAGACAGACCTAGGGTACAAATTATCCCCAAAACAACTGAAATATATCTATAATTGTTCCCACGGCCCCTCGCAATGCGTGAAGGCTCAGGAGAACTCTTATAAAGTGATTACACGCTGGTACCACACGCCACTAAGAACCTACCATTGGCGGACAGAGAGGCCCCACAGAATGCTGGAGATGTGGAGACACCAGAGGAGACTATTTACACATCTGGTGGACATGTCCTATAATTAAAGCCTTTTGGAGACAAGTGAGTGATTTTATAAAAAGAATAACTAAAAAATCACCCCGGCTTACGATGGAGACTGCATTGTTAGGTTTCCCTCTCTGGCCGAATGATAAAAACATATCGAGACTAGCACTTAACTGCCTGACAGCAGCAAAGCTATTGATCCCAACACATTGGGGCACACCAGACATGCCCACCACTCAGCATTTATTTGATAAAATGGACTCCTTATATAGAGTAGCATTGACGGTAGCAACTGTATCTCACTCTCAAAAATCATTCAGAGAAACTTGGTCTTTCTGGATTACCTTTAAGGAAAATGGAACGTTCACAGGTTGACACCTAATCCCTATGACGACTAGACTAATCTACAACACAGCTAACCTGATAAATAAACGGTTCACCCTCGTCCCCCTCCCCTCCTCCCCTCCGGTCCCTCCACCCCCTCTGACCCCTCTTAACCTCTACCCTATTCTTCATATTCTCTCACCCCTTTCTCTTCTTGGTTCTCTTACTTCCTGATTCCCTTCTTGTCTCTTTTCTCTCTCTTTAAACTCTCTTGGTTTATAATTGTGCATTGTTACGTTTTTGAACTGTTGTGAGTTAATGATCACCTTTGACTAGGTAAAATATTCTGATGACCCTGATAGTTATGGGAGCTCAAGCACTGGGACAGCATTACGACAATTTTGAGACTGTGCAACGGCTATCAAACTTTCATTATCTCATCACACTCGGGTTATGAGAGGTCATTAACACTTTTCATTATCTTATTTAACAAGGATGATTGATAAGCTTTTATTGCGGAAGCTGAATATCTTCATCTCAACTTTCTGGTTAAAGTTATTTATTTACTTATTGTGATGTTCAACATGGAATGAGCTGTAACCCAATGTTTTATAATTCTTGTAACATCTTAATAAAAAGATCATTGAAAAGAAAAGTAGTCTTTCTTTTGCTTCTCTCCAATTTGATTCAAGCTTCTTTCTATGCACTCTTGTACTTTCTTGTACTGCTCTTGGCATTCAGTATTCCAATCAGCATCAGGTGAGCTGGTTTCAGGAATGACAACTTCCATTTCTAAGTCAACTGGTAACGCCCCAGGTCATGCTCTCATCAAGTACGCTGGCGTGCAATTGGTAGAACTTACAGGTATGTTGTTGTACATGTCCACTAAGTCAGGTAATTTCTCTGGAGACATGTTTCTTTCTTCCAAAGAGCAAGGTCTTTAACAGGTCTATGACTACCTGGTTCATTTTCTCACACATGCAATTGGTCTGTGGATAGCACGGTGTAGTATGGATTTTCTTCCAACCATACAAATTTCAAAACTCCTGGAACTCTTCAGCTTCAAACGCAAGACCTTGGTCTGTCAACACCTGTTCTGGATACCCGTGTGGTCTACAGAAGTAGGCTTGAAAGGTTCTTGAAAGGTTCTCGCTGCAGTTCTTGCTGTTAAATCTTTGACAGGTACTACCACTAGGAATCTGCAATAGTGGTTCACCATACTGAGGGCATACGTATAACCTGATCTGCTGGGTGTCAGCTTCACATGATTCAAGGCTTCGATTCCAGTGGCTGTTTGGTGACAATTGAACTCTTTGACTTTCACAATCCTTTCTTCTTAAGTTGCATGGGCCACAGTGTCTGTACCATTTCTCGATGGTGGTCCTCATGCCAACCCAATAGAATCTCTCACGTAGCAGTACCTCAAACTTCTTCCATCCGAAGTGTCCTGATCCATTGTGGTACGCTTCTAGCACCATCTGGACATCTTTCTTCGGTATCACTATCTGCCACACCATCTCGTGGGTTCTGGGATTGATGAAATGTCTACACAGCTTACCCTGATAGATAAACAACCTGCTTTCTTTCCACAGGTGGTGCACCTCAGGTGGAGCATCTGGGCTAAGACGGGAATCTGGTTGGGTTATCAACTCTTTAACTAAGCTGACAGCCGGATCACTGTCTTGCGTCTCCTTCCACCCATGGGGAGGTAACGGGTGCAGCGTGGCGTCTTGACGCTTATCCTTACAACCTTGGTGACACTGGGATGCACTGTTGCGGTGGAAGGCTGGCAGCTCTATCCAGCGCAGGACTAGGGTATCTGGGGACCACCAGGGAAATTGACTCCAGGGGCCCACCCACCCGGACCCACCTATTCTTCAGCTATATGCAAATACCTGTTAGCCGTTATACCCATTATAGTGGCGGCTTCTGCACGTCACTGTGGGCTCACCATTACTGCGATGTACAATTACTGTAGTTTGCATTAAAGGGATTTATTGGTGAAAACAAGTTATCAGCGATCTGCAGGTTAGGAAGGTGATCACCTATTTGCACCCTGCATCTATGAGGTATGTTCACACTAGATCAGGTTTTAAATACGTTAGTCTAGGACCGTTCTGATAGGGGTCACCGTGGAGTGGTTAGAACGGCTTCCGTACTTTTTTGCAAAAAATGTACTAACTAAGAACCCTGCTGTTGATACTATTTTGCACTTGCTTTTTTACTTTTGTAGCAGTGATACATTTTTTGGACGTTTTTTGCACTGTCTTTTTTGTGATACCTATTTATTGGTAGAATCTGCAGTCAGAAGAATGTGGCACTTTCAGCATTTGGTGAGTTTTTTACCTCAATATTTGTAAAACAAAACCAGGAGTGGAGCAATCAGAGGTAATGTTTTCTGCATTTCTCACTCACTCCTGGTTTTGTCTTATAAATACTGAGGTAAAAATCTCACCAAATGCTCAACTTGCTTTCTCTGGCGAACCTCTGTAACTGCATCTCTGCTGCTGTGTCAAAGGACAGAGAGGGGTTAAACATCCAAGTATTTAATATCTATTGGAAATAAAGAAGTTTCCCTTTATTGATATCAGATAAAACAAATGACCAACCACAATCCACTCTACCAAGACCAATAATATCAGATAGAAGGCAGAAATACCACCACAACGTGACCAGATCACATATTACCACGACATAGCACCCAAATAATGCCACATACAAGGCATGAATACCGCCACTCATGACCAAAGCATATTATACCACCACATAGTGATCAAATGCTACCACATACAAGGTATAAATACTGCCACACCATGAGACCATAATTACCACCACATAGTGATCGAATAATACCGCATACAAGGGACAAATACCGTCATGTCCTGACCAAAGCACATAAGCCACCACATTGTGACCAATAATACTAAAATAATAAAAGTGTAAAAAAAGCTTGGTATATTTGGTCAGTGCACAGGTAATACAGTCCTCACCAGTGACATTATACACAGGAGCTCTGTATATAGTCTCAGTATACAGTGTGAGGCACCGCCGGCATGGTCCCCATGGCCGGGGTGCATCACATGCAGGATTAGGGTACGATCCTGTTTACACTGGCCGGTTTTCCTGTGATGATGCTGTGTGAACCTATCCGGAACACAAGGTGTTAGACGTGCTGTGAAGCTGAGACATTCATGTGACTAGTGAGCGGCTGTGAGTGGCAGTGAATGGCTCCTGAGATCGATAAGGCCCTGAGGAAAGGAATGGGTGTTGATTGCTGACAGCCCAGGTGGGTGTGTCCTGAGTAATAGCAGCCCAGCTGGATGAGTCAGAGTGGGAGTGGCAGGCACGATAAGAGCCTGCCAGCTGAGTGATTGAGATTGAAGCTGAGATCCTGCTGAGAGATCATTCAGAGGCTGGAGATCGTGCTGAGACCAGCCTGAGTGCAGAGCAGTCCAAGGCTCTGGGTGTATGATAGGAGCATGATAGCTCCATGCCGGTGCCTAGGACCGAGGTCGTGACAGCTCCTGGAGTGGGGAAGCCGTCGCTGAACCCGGTGGATACTAGTCCGGGCGTGAGGTGAAACATGTCCGGGAAAGGAGCCCTTGGGGGACACTTGGTGGACCCGTGACCGAGGTAGCGAGACCCGGATCCGTGCCCGGTAAGACAGCAGTTCCTGTGTGACGGAGTGAGCTGTGTGTAAATCATGCCAGGCGAGCATAGTCGCCATTAGGTCCGACTAGTTAGTCAGTGAAGGACCTGTTGAACCGCATCAGTACTGTATGGCTTTTTAAAAAGACCCAGCGAGTGAATGTAGCCCTATAGGGGCAGATGTATGAAGTATGCCAGGCGGGCATGAACCGTGCTTGGGTCCGACTCAGAGTAGTCAGTTAAAGGACCCGATGAACCGGAATGTATGTATGTACCAGAGGTTAGATACAGGGGTTAATAGGGCTCCTATAGTAGGGTAACGGATGGTTGTCCCGGATACTAAGGTTTGCCAATCCCTGTTCTGAACCCAGTTGTGCCACAGTCCATGGATGTCTATATGATGGGCTGTGAGCGTGTGAATGGACGCGTGTGGTCCATGGTGGCTTATAGGATGGATCACATACAGTGTGTAAGAACCCGGTCAGGTTGGAGTCCTGATTCCGGGGTAGTATGAAGCTGGGGAAATAAAGCCAGGCGGCTGGTACTGCCATTGGGACCCATAGGGCCCGTTGATAAATGGTAACTGATGTATTGTTAAATGTATGTGAAATGTAGATAGGCCGGAGGCCGTAGCCACCACGGGAGCGGTTGTTAGAGCTCCAATGGGGAAAGAGAGGTGGTTAAAGGTCCCGGGTAACTATAAGATGCTATGTGCAATATAAGTGTTATGTAATGTTATATGTAAATGTATGATGTATTTATGTATGGTGTTTATAATCAATGTGATATGTGTCAAACATGCTACCCGGGTTATGTTATGATATGTGAAAAATAAACGGGTAGACATTGGTTAAATTATAAACACGTGTTCTTGTCGTTATGCAAGCGGGTTCCCCGGGTGCTACCTCACAACAGGTAATACAGTGATCACCGGTGACATTATACACAGGAGTTCTGTATATAGTGTACAGGTTATACAGTCATCACCAGTGACATTATACACAGGAGCTCTGTCTATAGTGTCAGTATACAGGTAATACAGTGATCACCGGTGACATTATACACAGGAGTCTTGTATATAGTGTACAGGTTATACAGTCATCACCAGTGACATTATACACAGGAGCTCTGTATATAGTGTCAGTGTGTATGTGTATAGGTAATACATATACTTACCAGTGATTAGAAAAACAACACAGGATACTGAGTACCATGCAAGTAAAACGTATTTTATTTAGAAAAAATTCTAATAGCAGATGGTGGCAAAAGAAGCAGGATAAGGGTACCTTTACACGCTGCTACGACAGGATGGATACAACACGCTACAGGCTACAAATGTAGCTTGTAGCGTCAATATAGCCCGTAGTAGCGGCGTCTGAAGACGGTACGAGGCAGCCGGCAACAGATACATCTGTTTGCGAGCACTGCTCGAAAACAGATGGCTACAAAGCCGATTGTAGCGAGCTGTACTGGCGAGTAAAGAAGCTACAGAAGGGATGTCTGGACACAAGGCTATGTAGCTGGAATGTAGCTAGGGCGTGACACAGGCTCCGGGTTACCGTGCCCCTTCAGCGATCATTGGAGGAAGCTCCTGCATGACGATTGGTAGTCACTGCATAGGAAGGCATATTTAAGGAGCTGACCAGTCACACTACACAATTGCTCGAGCGTGATGTATTAATCAGCCTCCTGCGATGCCTGCCCAATCATGATGTTATTGCTTTGTCCTATCAGCGTACGGACGTCTCGTAATCCACAATTGTGGCACGCCTATGTGCTGTCCCTGCTGCACCAGGTCCTCCCATATTAGCTTGTTGTAGCGGTGTGTAAATGAGGTAAGCTAAGCTACAGATGGCTACTTGAGACACCCGGCGATTTATCTAGCTATAGATGTAGCGCACCTTGTGGCGGCGTGTAAAGGTGTTGCGTTTACCGTTTGTAACCGTTTGTGCGTGTTCGTGCACGTGAAGTAGCGGGTTGTATCCATCCTGTCGTAGCGGCGTGTAAAGGTACCCTAAGGGAGGGTTAGTCCACGATAGTACACCAAATAAAATTTATCAAAATAGGACGGTGTTTTAGTCAAGTTTTAAACTAGGAGCAAGCTTAAACAACCGGGAAAAAAAGTGCATCAAATTGATGTTAAAGTTAAAATTGTACAACGCTCCACAAATGAAATTCACAGTGTACCCAGAGCCTAAATACAAACTGGATCATTAATGAAATAAAGTGCCTAAGTACAAACAATGTAGTTCATAACGCATCACTTGATCCAGTTTGCTAGTACCCCGGGTTGTATCAGGAAATTGTGGCTAGGAACAGAGTCAAATTCCCAGAAATATTACTCCAATTCTGCAAACAATATTCACCATCACATGTAGGAAATAATACAAGTGTCCATCAGAGCCCAACCAATGGGGAGAGGGAGCCCGACGTACGTTTCACTTACAGTTAAGCAAGTTTCATCAGGGGACGGTATTCTTATCCAGTAGCCTTGATATATACTTACCAGTGATGTCTCTAGGTGAAGTTCTTTATCTGTCGCAGACCGATATCACGTCTTCTATGCAGGACTTATCTCTGCAGAAAATAAAATAGTTAGCTATAACTGATCACTTCCAGAGCAAATTTCCTACTTTCCTCAAGGTTTATACACTACATCAAATGAAAAAAAGAGACATAGTGCCGCACTACACAGTAACAGTGCTCCAGTCTCATTTTGTGTCTGCTCATTGTCTGATGGTAAAGATGTAGCAGAGCTGAAGACAGAAGACCCATGGATTACGTCGGAGCCAGGAATTTTTTTTATTAAACATGGAGTCCCTAAATGTGTTTTTTGTTTTATTTTTAATAAAAAAAAATTTTTTTTTTCTGTTTGCTGGAAATTCATGGTGGCCATGTTTAATTTGGTATGACACCATGAATTTCGGGCTTAGTACCAGATGATAACACAAAGTTGGCCTGGTACTAACCCTATTATTACCCAGAGTGCCACCCACCACCAGGGCCACTGGAAGAGCCGGGTAAAGCGCCTGAAAATGGTGCTATGATGATTTTGCTACTTTTAGGTGTGGCTGCTGCTGCGGTTTTCAGTGTGGGGGGCCTTACCATGCTGAGAATCCCAGCCCCTAGCTGCCTGGTTTTATCTGGTTGGCGATGAACATATGGCAGGAGCTCACACAATTTTATTTTTAAATATTTTAAGCAAGGTGGATAAAAATCAATGTTTTTTTTTTTAAAAAGATAAAAAAAAAATCGGACTTTTTTTATTTATATCGGATTTTTTTGATTTAAATTGGATTTTTTTCAATAAACTGCTTTTTGAGGAAAATATTTTACCATCCAAAGGTTCTTCCATCATGAGATAAAGCTGAGTTGTTTAACTCAGTAGAATAAAGGCTGTATATGTGTAACATTCACAATGCCATGCTCTTCCAGAGGTTTCTGTAGGATTAGTGGGCAGTTTCTCTCCTATATTATCACAGACGCTCACTTTACTTACGCAGTTCTCAAAACTGAATTTGACGCCGCAGAGGTCCCAGCCTCTTCTTCACGGCAAAAATGTTACAACAGGAACAGAGTTGAGAAAAAGACCTTAATCCTATTGTTCTACAAACCTATGAATACAGAATCAACCCCTTCAGTGCCAAGTCCAAGAAGTTAGACAATATGTTTCTGATTGTTTAGAGTGGAATAGATCTGCACAACACAAGAAGAATCTGAATCTAAGTGTGAGGAGGAGGAAGGGCAAGCAGACAAGAAAATGAAAGTGAAACTTTGAGCACAATACTGCAGCATAGCCACAGACAGACAAGTCTGGATCTGTTTGTGTGTACGATCTGAGGTTTATTACTTCTTTCCTTATAATGGCAGCAGGCCGTAAAAGAGACCCAGTTTGGGAACACATTAATGAGGCTCCTTCGCCTATCGGTAAGGCAGGCATGCGTGCAAAATGCAAACGATGCAACAAAGAGATGCAAGGTCTGTGGCGCGAATGAGGCAACATCATGAGAAGTGCGGTGATGAAGATGACCAAAGAAACACTTCTGAACAGGCAGGATCTTCAGGTTGGTAAACATTTTTATTGAATCCTATTTCTAAAGACTGAACTGTCATGTGTGAGAAAAATTATATTTCTTATTATTACTGCATGTTACTGTCATTTGGTACAGTTATGAAGAAAAACAAATATTCCTTTTGGGGCAGGGGCAGTGATGTGTTGTGTACAATAAGCAGAAATTATATAATAAACAATAAAATAACAGCATTGACTTTTTTTGTTTAGGGGAATTCATGGATTCTGGAAACTATCCACCTCCAAGATCACCATCATCCTGTTCTACAGTTTCAGAGTTATCCATCCAGGATAGTGCTTCATTAGCAGCAGCATCATCATCAGACTCCCACAGCCACATATCACCATCACCCAAAAGGAAGAAAAAACCTTTACCTCCTGGAACCACCATACATAGGTTTGTGATAAGAACTAGCAGATTAGAAAAAGAGTTGATTGATGAAAAAATTGCCCAGTTTATTTATGCAACGAACTCTTCTTTCCGTCTGACTGAGAACCCACATTTCATTAATATGGTTCAGTCACTGAGACCAGGATACAGTCCACCCAACAGAGCTGATGTTTCAGGGAAACTGCTGGATCAAGTGTATGACAGAGAAATGGAGCAATGTGCAACAGCTCTGGAGGGTAAAATTGTTAACCTAAGTATTGATGGGTGGAGTAATGTCCACAATGATCCTATTGTATGTGTTTGTATAACAACAGAAGAAGGTAAAGTCTTCCTTGCACAAACAACTGATACGTCAGGAAATGCACACACAGCAGAATACTTACAAAAAGTGGCAGTAAAAAAGCTATAACGACATGTGAACAAAAATTCAAATGTCTAGTACGCAGTTTGGTCAATGACAATGCTGCAAACGTATCCAAGATGAGAAGAGATTTAGAAGAGCAGGGAGGGAATACAAAGCTGCTAATAACATATGGTTGCAGTGCTCATTTGCTGCACCTCTTAGCCAAAGACTTAAGTGTTCCAGAAATAAAGGCTAATGTTGTTGAAATTGCTAAATACTTCCGTAATAATCATTTTGCTGCAGCAGCTCTGAAAAGGATGGGTGGAACCAAGCTAACGCTCCCACAAGATGTTAGATGGAACTCTGTGGTGGACTGTTTTGAGCAGTATATCAAAAACTGGCCTATTCTGATGACACTTTGTGAAGAAAATCGAGATAAAATAGATGGCACTGTCACGGCCAAAATCCTCAACATTGGGCTTAAGAGAAATGTTGAACATATGCTGGGCTTCCTGAAACCCATCTTGGAAGGAACTGAGTGAACACTTAAAAACAGAACTACACATGGACAGAATTAAATTACAAGCAGTAAACAAACGAATGGGACAAGCACTAACTCCAGCTCATTTTTTGGCAAATATTGTCAATATCCAATATCAGGGTCAAAACCTAACTGCTGAGGAAGAGGAGTTAGCTATGACATGGGTATCCAGCAATAATCCATCTTTAATGCCAACTATAATAAACTTCAGAGCTAAGGGGGAACCATTCAAGAAATATATGTTTGCTGAAGATATTTTAAGTAAGGTCACACCAGTAAACTGGTGGAAGTCACTTAAGCGCTTGGATTTAGAGACTGTTCAAGTAATGATTTCACTTTTAACAGCAGTAGCTTCTTCTGCAGGCGTTGAAAGAATATTCTCTTCCTTTGGACTCATTCATTCTAAATTGAGAAATCGGTTGGGACCCAATAAAGCAGGAAAGCTTGTTTTTCTTTTCCAAATTATGACTAGGAACAAAGAAGAAGATGATGATGAAGATGACGACAAGTGAGCTACAGAGGACAGCAGGGACAGTAGTATTTAAATTTTTCATGTGTCGGCTGGGCTGACAGTCTAAGTTTCTTAAAATATATATATATTTTGTTTAGCCAAATTAGTTAACAAACATGGATGTTTGTTTAAGCAAATAACTTATGCTGTAATGTTGTTATTGTTTCAGTTGAATAAATCTATTTAAATTGTTATTAAGGTCAGGATTATTTTTCTCCTTCCTAAGTACAACAGAACAGTGGTGTCCAAATATGAATGATTAAACCATTAAACTGGGGAGAAAAAAGTAATATAAAAAGTGATTCTAAAAATCTTCATCTACTTGCATGTTAAAGTAGCAAGAACTAGTTTAAGTAGAAACTTTGATTTAAATCACTGATTTAAATCAAGCCTTACTGACTAGTGATTTAAATCGTGATTTAAATCAGTTACCGTATATACTCGCGTATAAGCCGAGTTTTTCAGCCCAAAAATTGGGCTGAAAAGTCCCCCCCTCGGCTTATACGCGAGTCACTACACGGGCGCTCCCCCCCATCGGTATACAGGCCCCCCCATCAGTATCCAGGGCCCCCCCCCATGCTCCGCAAACCTGTAAAGTAAGATGATTATACTTATCACTGTCCTGTCGCCGCCGTCCCCGCTGCTGCCATCGCGCTCCTCCGGCTTCATCCGTCTTCTTCCGGCTTCCTGTGGTCGGCGCAGGCAATGACATCATTGTCTGCGCCGACCACAGGAAGCCGGAAGACGCTGGATGAAGACGGAGGAGCGCGATGGCAGCGGCGGGGGACGGCGGTGACAGGACAGTGATAAGTATAATGATTTTACTTTACAAGTTTGCAGAGCATGGGGGGAGCCCTGGATACTGATGGGGGGGCCTGTATACCTCTGGGGCTGCTGTATATACCTCTGGGGCTGCTGTATACTACCTCTGGGGCTGCTGTATACTACCACTGGGGCTGCTGTATATACCTCTGGGGCTGCTGTATACTACCACTGGGGCTGCTGTATATACCTCTGGGGCTGCTGTATACTACCTCTGGGGCTGCTGTATACTACCACTCGGGATGCTGTATATACCTCTGGGGCTGCTGTATACTACCACTTGGGCTGCTGTATATACCTCTGGGGCTGCTGTATACTACCACTGGGGAGGCTGCTGTAACACTGCTGGGGCCTGTATATACCACTGGGGAGGCTGCTGTATACCACACTGCTGGGGGCTATATACCTGTGCTGGGGTCCACCCTACGCTTATACACGAGTCAATAGGTTTTCCCAGATTTTGGGGGCAAAAGTAGGGGGGTCGGCTTATACACGGCTCGGCTTATACACGAGTATATACGGTAAATTTAAATCAAATCCAACATAAAATCGATATAACCAAGTATATAATTGAACACTAGGGATAAGAATCAACAAACAAGACTCAACATTACGTCACTCCAACAGCATTGAAGTTTTGGGCAGTTCCCAAGCAAGTTTCCAAGCAAGTGAAACAATGTACAAGCATGGGTTTTACATTTTACTCATACGGAGTTTCTAGGATAAAATTAAGCCCGATAATTAAATTTAGATTATTACAAACTCATAATTTGATGTTTCATCAATTGTAAGTTCAAGTTAAAAACCCTCCACTAGTTATGGGCGAAACAGAACTGTAAAGTTCGGGGTCAATACCGAACACCTAATGTTCGGGCACAGATCCTGAACACAGACTGGAAAGTTCATGTTACAGTTCGGGTTTGGGTTCAGGTTTAGGGGCGGGGAGTTGTAAAAGGATGAATACAGGTGATTAAACAGCATTATACTTACTGGATACCGCCGTCCCATCATCCCGCCACATCTACTTCAGGGGCCGCTCATTAACATCCGGGATATTTACTGCAGGGGGACCCAACATCCAATCACAGATGCTGTCACAGAGAATGGGCTCAGTAATTGGCTGTTGGAGTAACCTGAAACCAGCCCATACATTCTTGCATCTACCCTGCCAGAATGCATGGGCTGATTCCAGATTACTCCAACAAATGCCCATTCTCTCTGACAGCGTCTGTGCTTGGTTGTTGGCTCCCTCTGCAGTGAACATCCCAGAAGTTAATGAGTGGCCTTTTAAGTAGATGTGCGGCATGATGGGACGGACGGTGGGATCTAGTAAGTATAATGCTGTTTAATCACCTATCTTCTTTCATTTACATTTCCCCATAACATAACTTTAAAGTCAGAGTTCGGGGCTCAGACTCAAGTTTGAGTCATGTTCAGCACTGAACCCGAACTATAAAAAAAAGCCTGGGCGAGTTTGCCGAACCCGAACATCGGCGGGTTCGCCCATCACTAGCCTCAACCAAAGCTTACCTCTTGGTCCTACATTGTCTACCTTTCTTGAAATTTCTGTTGTGAAGAAAGCTACACCTCCTGTCTTTACTAGCCATTTTTACTGCATCTAGCCAAGCAAATCCCCAAGCAAATCCTTTTTGGCTAGCAGCAGTGTGTGCCAGGCACTTGTGTAGCACTACTGTGAAGAAAGCTACACCTCCTGTCTTTACTAGCCATTTTTTACTGCATCTAGCCAAGCAAATCCTTTTTATCTAGTACCACTGTTTCACTAGGTAGCTATGGTCTAGTGTTCTGTTGTAATCTACTGCCACACAGCGCAGAAAACATTTTTGTACTGCATCTGCCCAAACCAACTTACCAAAACCTCTTTAGGGTAGTACCACTGTTTGGCCACTCAGCTCAGCTAGTTTTACATCCATAGTTTTTTGTACCAACAACTACAGAGTTGCAAATTAGTTTCCCTCAAATATGAGTGGTAAAAGGTCTTCTGATGGTGGAAAGGGGAATAGGCGTGTTGGAAAGGGTAAACATGTTTGTGTCCGTGGGGTAGGTGCTAAAGTAACAGAAACATCTGCTAAGCAAATACCGTCTTCAAGCTAAACTAAAATGTCTACTTCTTTTTGTGGATGATCTACTATCATCCCTTTCTTACGCAGCAGAGGATTGATAAAATTTGTAGATGAGGCCCAAAAGGAGCAGGAGTTTCAATGGATATCAAGGGCTCCATCAAGTGGGCTCTCCTCAACCTCAACTTCAACATCAGAAACACTCCAGTCCTCAGAGGTGTCACTCCAATCGCACTTGCTTCCTCACAGCTCACAAGTCTCCGGCCGCCCTATTGACTATAGGGAAACACAGATGGGTGAGTCTGCAGAGCTGTTTGCTCATACTATAGCCTATGAATGAGAGGTCTGCTCTAAAGCTACATTGAGTGAAGACGAGGAAATTATCTGCACCGATGCCCAAAATCTTTTTGAGTCGGATCCAGGCCCAGATGAAGAAGGGTCTGAGCATAATGTAGACCCTCGATCCCAAACTTTAACCCCCTGTTGGTGGAGACAATGAGGCAGATGATGATGAGACTCAAGATACATGATTGGAACGACAACTTGACTTTGCGCTCAGGGCAGGAAGAGGTTGGCTCTGAGGACGACGAGTGTGACAGCACACAGGGTGATGATGAGGTTGGAGATCCCACTTACTGTCAACCCACAGGCAGGCAGTTGATGAGCTCAGCAGAGGAGGTGGAGGAAGATGCTAGTGACGAGGTTAGGTTGCGGCTTCCTGGACAGAGACGGAGTCCTAGAAGCACATCAACAACTGCATCCTCAGCCACAACTCTGCCTCTGTGCAGAAGCCGTGGTGGCTCTGCGAGTTGCAAGGGCGCTAAGCCTTGCCTAGCCTGGGCCTTTTTTCAGATTGCAAAGAATGACCCAACTCATGTTATCTGCAAAAGTTATAAAGCTGCGTAGAGGCCAAAATAATCAATAGTTTGAGTACTTCATGCATGAACCGTGACATGGACATGAAGCATAAGTCACAGTGGGATGCTCACTGTGCTACAATGTGGTCTAGCGGGCTTGGCCATCCACCATCTGGCCCATCAAGTGCATCTGGGGCTTCTTCATCCTCTGTGACTGTGGGAACAGCTGTCACACAGGCTTTCGGCCACAGAACTTCCATCTCTTTACCAGCAGCTAGTGTCCTTGAGAGGTCGTCAGCATTTTAGGAAGTGGAAACACCTTCTGGTGTTGAGCGCTGTCAGACATCGAGAGCACCACCTTTTTATGAATGTGACATATTATGTCCTCCTGCACCTCCCTCACAGTCCAGCAGTTTGCCTGGGACACCCTACTCAACCCCATCTCAGCACAGCAGCCAGCCCTCAGTCCCTCAGATGTTGACTAGTAAAAGACCATTTTCTCCCACCCATGCGAAAGCTAAGAGGTTGAATTTCACAATCTGCAAGCTGAAAATGCTGCCTTTCCGGCTAGTGGATATGTGGTGCCCCACATAGTCAGGCGTCACAGTAGGGTATTGCACCCGTAAAAGAAGTGTAATTTCCCCAGCTGCAAGTGCACCCTAGTAAGGTGGGTGGGCCCCATTCTTGCACTCCCACACTAGAATAGGAGTGGGAGGTTACCCAGGCGGGAGATATATTCACCTCTAGGGGGGTACAAAGAGCGGCTAGTCTGAGGAGGAGAGGAGTCGGGACAGTTAGAAAAGAGTGTGGAGTGAGGTGGAAGGTTTACCCGGACAGCTTCACGCTGATCTGGAGGAAAGGAGAAAGAGGATCTTGAGGAGATCATGAAAGAGGGCGCCCGACTTGCGGAGTCCGGGCTTCACATTGCCTTCTATATAATATTATGGGACCCTAATAGCTTTCCAATGGCGGATGGTTTATCCCTGTAGTAATTAATGACTTTGCTGTTGTCCCCTATAGAAAAAAATAGGTTCAGATCTTAATGCTATCTTCAGTTTTCCATCCCACAGATCTGTTCCCTCCATAATTTACCCGCGGACTATTCTGTAGCTGAATAGCTGAGATCTCCGGATTACACATCTGGTAACCGGATTGTGGCTTGTCTGAAGCAAATTGCATTCACCGCATCCGGATCTGGATGCGGTGAACGTTATTCTAGTTTAAAGTGTGACCTTAGCCTTTGTCATATAGTATAATGAGCCCCACATTTCCTTCCATTTCCTTGAATGGTTTCTATGGACAACATAGACTCTTTTTCACATACAGTTGTGGCCAAAAGTATTGACACCCCTGCAATTCTGTCAGATAATACTCAGTTTCTTCCTGAAAATGATTGCAATCACAAATTCTTTGGTATTATTATCTTCATTTAATTTGTCTTCAATGAAAAAACACAAAAGAGAATGAAGCAAAAAGCAAAACATTGATCATTTCACACAAAACTCCAAAAATAGGCCAGACAAAAGTATTGGCACCCTCAGCCTAATACTTGGTTGCACAACGTTTAGCCAAAATAACTGCGATCAACCGCTTCCGGTGACCATCAATGAGTTTCTTACAATGCCCTGCTGGAATTTTAGACCATTCTTCCTTGGCAAACTGCTCCAGATCCCTGATATGTGAAGGGTGCCTTCTCCAAACTGCCATTTTTAGATTTCTACACAGGTGTTCTATGGGATTCAGGTCTGGACTCATTGCTGGCCACCTTAGAAGTCTCCAGTGCTTTCTCTCAAACCATTTTCTAGTGCTTTTTGAAGTGTGTTTGGGGTCATTGTCCTGCTGGAAGACCCATGACCTCTGAGGGAGACCCAGCTTTCTCACACTGGGCCCTACATTATGCTGCAAAACTTGTTGGTAGTCTTCAGACCTCATAATGCCATACACACGGTCAAGCAGTCCAGTGCCAGAGGCAGCAACGCAACCCCAAAACATCAGCGAAACACCGCCATGTTTGACTGTAGGGACCGTGTTCTTTTCTTTGAATGCCTCTATTTTTCTCCTGTAAACTCTATGTTGATGCCTTTGCCCAAAAAGCTCTACTTTTGTCTCATCTGACTGGAGAACATTCTTCCAAAACAGTTTAGGCTTTCTCAGGAATGTTTTGGCAAACTCCAGCCTGGCTTTTTTATGTCTCGGGGTAAGAAGTGGGGTCTTCCTGGGTCTCCTACCATATAATCCCTTTTCATTCAGACGCCGACGGATAGTACGGGTTGACACTGTCGTACCCTCGGACTGCAGGGCAGCATGAACTTGTTTGGATGTTAGTCGAGGTTCTTTATCCACCATCCGCACAATCTTGCGTTGAAATCTCTCGTCAATTTTTCTTTTCCGTCCACATCTAGGGAGGTTAGCCACAGTGCCATGGGCTTTAAACTTCTTGATGACACTGCGCACGGTAGACACAGGAACATTCAGGTCTTTGGAGATGGACTTGTAGCCTTGAGATTGCTCATGCTTCCTCACAATTTGGTTTCTCAAGTCCTCAGACAGTTCTTTGGTCTTCTTTCTTTTCTCCATGCTCAATGTGGTACACACAAGGACACAGGACAGAGGTTGAGTCAACTTTAATCCATGTCAACTGGCTGCAAGTGTGATTTAGTTATTGCCAACACCTGTTAGGTGCCACAGGTAAGTTACAGGTGCTGTTAATTACACAAATTAGAGAAGCATCACATGATTTTTCTAACAGTGCCAATACTTTTGTTCACCCCCTTTTTTTATGTTTGGTGTGGAATTATATACAATTTGGCTTTAGGACAATTCTTTTTATGTTTTTTCATTGAAGACAAATTAAATGAAGATAATAATACCAAAGAATTTGTGATTGCAATCATTTTCAGGAAGAAACTGAGTGTTATCTGACAGAATTGCAGGGGCGTCAATACTTTTGGCCACAACTGTAGTATAATGAGCATCATATTGCCTTCCAAAAAAAAACAATGGACCACACATTGCCTTCCATATAATGTAATGGACCGCACATTGCCTTCCATATAATGTAATGGACCACACATTGCCTTCCATATAATGTAAAGGACCACACATTGCCTTCCATATAATGTAATGGACCACACATTGCCTTCCATATAATGTAAAGGACCACACATTGCCTCCCATATAATGTAATGGACCACACATTGCCTTCCATATAATGTAATGGACCACACATTGCCTCCCATATAATGTAATGGACCACACATTGCCTCCCATATAGTATAATGGACCACACATTGCCTTCCATATAATGTAATGGACCACACATTGCCTCCCATATAATGTAAAGGACCACACATTGCCTCCCATATAATGTAATGGACCACACATTGCCTCCCATATAATGTAATGGACCACACATTGCCTTCCATATAATGTAATGGACCACACATTGCCTTCCATATAATGTAATGGACCACACATTGCCTCCCATATAGTATAATGGACCACACATTGCCTTCCATATAATGTAATGGACCGCACATTGCCTTCCATATAATGTAATGGACCACACATTGCCTCCCATATAATGTAATGGACCGCACATTGCCTTCCATATAATGTAATGGACCACACATTGCCTCCCATATAGTATAATGGACCACACATTGTCTTCCATATAATGTAATGGACCGCACATTGCCTTCCATATAATGTAAAGGACCACACATTGCCTTCCATATAATTTAATTGACCACACATTGCCATCCATATAATATAACGGGCTACATATTGGCTTCCATGTAGTATGATGGCCCCACATTGTCTTCCATATAATGTAATGGACCACACATTGCCTTCCGTGTAGTTCAATGGGTCCTACATTGCCTTCCATATACTTGAATGGTTGCTATGGGCAACAAAAACTGTTGTTGATGCTGGGAGAAGTCATGTGATGGAATGTTGTGGGTGATGATGTCACAGAAGGCAGTGATGTCATCATCCACCCCTATATAAGGAGGTTCCGTCCACCAGGAGCTTGTATCACATTAGCCATATCTTGGTGCTGAGATACTCCCTAGAGACAATGAAGGTTTTCACATTGTTTCTGTGCTGTTTCCTGTTCTTCACCAAAAATTACCAAGGATTGCCGGTGAGTCCCCCTCTATTATTATAATGGCGGATGGTCTGTCTCTGTAGTCATTAATGACTTTGCTGTTGTTTCCTATAGAAGCAAATAGGTTCAGATCTTAACCCTTTCTTCAGTTTTCCATCCCACAGATCTGTTCCCTCCACAATTTACCCGCAGACTATTCTGTAACTGTGAATTTTATTTTGTTTAAAGGGAATTTGTCACAATTTTTTTTTTTAAGTCTTTGTAGTTTTGATAAAAAATGTGTTTAGAAAATTATAAAGTAAACTTGTGAAAAAATTCATAAAAGAAAATGATTGAATGTTTGCTATGGGCAACACAAAGAGAATTTTGTTTACGTACCGTAAATTCTTTTTTCTTTAATCATCAATGGGAGACCCAGACAATGGGGTTTAGGGCACTGCCCTCCGGAGGTCACACTAGGTACTACAAGTTTGTAGACACCGCCCCCTCCGCTTATAAACCCCTACCGCAGGGAACATCCTCAGTTTGGTCTACAAGCTGCGAGGAGGAAAATAAACCACACCCGAAACATCGGGAAGAATGCCGTGCACAAAACGGTTCAACAACCCGGCAAACACTGTCTCAACAGAGAACAGGGCCAATGCAAAACATGCAAAGGAACAACTGGGTGGGTACTGGGTCTCCCATTGATGATTAAAGAAAAAAGAATTTACGGTACGTAAACAAAATTCTCTTTTTTCTGGTCATCATAATGGGAGACCCAGACAATGGGGATGTCCTAAAGCAATACCCCAGGGCGGGAAGAGTTCCTCAACAAGACGGATAACATGGTTCCCTTTCAAAGGTGGGCAACCGCCGCCTGTAGAACCCGCCTGCCCAAATTTGCATCCGCAGAGGCATGGGCATGCACCATATAGTGCTTAGAGAAAGTGTGTAGGCTGGACCAAGTGGCCGCCTGACACACCTGTAGAGCAGATGCTCTATGTCGCAAGGCCCATGAGGCACCTACGGCTCTGGTAGAGTGAGCCTTCAATCCCACCGGGAGAGGCAAACCAGAAGACCGGTAAGCCTCTTGAATGGAAGCCTTAATCCACCTGGCTAAGGTTGACTTTGAAGCCGCGGACCCCTTACAGCGACCTGTCGTAAGAACAAACAAAGAATCCGAACTCCTAAAGGAGGCGGTTCTGGACACATAAATGCGTATAGCTCTCACGAGATCCAGAGTATGGAGGTCGCGCTCAACCTGATGAACGGGAGCGGGGCAAAATGACGGGAGAACAATCTCCTGGTTCAGGTGAAACGTTGAAACCACCTTTGGCAAGAATTCCGGCCGTGGCCGCAACACCACCTTGTCTTGGTGAACCACCAGAAAGGGAGACTTGCACGAAAGTGCAGCCAATTCTGAGACCCTCCTCAGAGATGTAATCGCCACCAGAAAAGCCACCTTCTGGGACAGACGAGAAAGGGAAACCTCCCTCAGAGGCTCAAATGGCGGTTTTTGCAATGCCGCCAGGACCATGTTAAGGTCCCACGGATCCAGAGGTCTTTTGTAGGGTGGAACCATCCGCGACACCCCCTGCAGAAATTGACGGACCTTCGGGAGAAGCGCCAATCGTCTGTCAAACAGCACAGAAAGTGCTGAGACCTGACCCTTTAAGGAGCCAAGGGATAATCCCAACTCCAAACCCGACTGTAGGAATGCCAACAGTGTCGGGATGGACAAGGGCCACGGGGACCGGCCCCAGAGGCACACCAGGTAAAAAAGATTTTCCACGTCCTGTGGTACATTTTCCTGGAAACTGGTTTTCTAGCCCGATTCATAGTGGCAACCACTGTAGGGAGAACCCCCTGGATGTCAGCAGCCAGGCCTCAAGAGCCATGCAGTCAATCTGAGGGCCTTGGAATTGAGGTGGAAGAATGGGCCTTGCGCGAGAAGATCTGCGCGTTCTGGAAGAGCCCACCTGTGTCCGCCTGACAGTTGCCACAGGTCCGGATACCAGGACCTCCTGGGCCAGTCTGGAGCCACTAGAATGGCTACCCTGCATTCCGACCTGATTTTCCACAGCACCCTGGGAATCAGAGCCAGAGGAGGGAACACATATGGTAGATTGAATCTGGACCAAGTCAAGATCAGGGCGTCCGCTCCCAACGACTGGGGGTCCCATGACCTCGCCATGTATTGCGGAACCTGATGATTCAGCCGTGAGGCCATCAGATCCACGTCCGGAGTGCCCCATCTGCTGCAGATGTCCCGAAAGACGTCTGGATGAAGGGCCCACTCTCCGGCGTCCATCCCCTGCCTGCTCAGATAGTCGGCCTCCCAGTTTTCGACCCCTGGGATGTGAACTGCGGAGATCAGGCAGTTGTTGTCCTCCGCCCAGGATAGGATGCGGTGGACTTCGGCCAGAGCCTCTGCACTCCTGGTTCCTCCTTGATGATTTACATAAGCGACGGCCGTCGCATTGTCGGACTGAACCCGAATGGGTTGTCCTGAGAGGAATCTCTGAAAAGCCAGGAGTGCTAGATAGATCGCCTTGATCTCCAGCACGTTGATCTGTAATGCCGACTCCGACAGAGTCCAGAGGCCTTGGGCCCTGTGGTGTAAGAACACCGCACCCCAGCCCTTCAGACTGGCGTCGGTGGTCACCACTAACCAAGACGGTTTTATGAAGGACCGGCCCCGCGACAAGTGATGTGGTTGAAGCCACCACTGCAGGGAATCTCGGGTCGGTTGAGACAGTGTCACCAGCCGATTCAGCGAGATCGTCCTCTTGTCCCACCTGCGTAGGATCTCCAGCTGGAGAGGACGGAGGCGAAATTGTGCAAACGGCACCGCCTCTATCGCTGCCACCATGCGACCCACCAGCTTCATCAACCCACGAAGGGATGATTGTGGTGACAGGAGCACCGCTTGTACTCCCGATCGGATCGCCACCTGTTTGGATTGTGGCAGAGACACCAGGGCTGAGGACGTGTTGAAGTCCATGCCCAAATAAGTCAAGGACTGGGTCGGAACCAGGGTTGACTTCTGAATATTGAGGAGCCAACCGAATTGTTCCAGAGACCGCATGGTCACATCCAGGCTCGCTTGACAGAGGTGTTCCGATGGCGCCCTGACCAGCAGGTCGTCCAAATAGGGAATGACGGCATGGCCCTGCCCGTGTAGGAGAGCCATCATGGAGGCCATCACTTTCGTGAACACCCGCGGTGCCGAGGCCAAGCCGAACGGCAGCGCCACAAATTGGAAGTGTTCCTCCCCCACTGCAAATCTCAACCATCGCTGGTGAGCCGGTGCAATGGGCACGTGAAGGTAAGCGTCTCTGATATCTATGGACGCCAAGAAGTCCCCCTGTGACACAGCCGCGATCACTGAGCGCAGTGATTCCATACGGAACTTCCGAACCAGCACGTGGCGGTTGAACAACTTCAGGTCCAGGACCGGGCGGAAGGATCCGTCCTTCTTTGGGACTATAAAGAGGTTGGAGTAAAAACCCTTGAACCTCTCCCCGGAAGGCACCGGGACCACCACTCCGTCTCTGCGGAGTCCCTCCAACACCAAAGAAAAGGCCTGAGCTTTTTCTGGGGAGGGGACCGACCGATGGAATCGGGATATCGGTTTTGACGTCAGCTCTATCCTGTAACCTCGCGAGACCACGTCTCGAACCCACTGATCTGAAACGTGAAGTAGCCACTCGTTCTGAAAGCGAGACAAGCGGCCCCCCACCTGTGGGGAGGCGGGAAGAGAGAGCGAGTCATGTAGAGGCGGGTTTGGGGGTGGCAGCTGCCGCCCCCGCCGGCTTCTTTGGACGACTCTTAGAGCGCCACTGAGAAGCGGGCTTGCCCCCTCGGTCCGTGCGAGCGGACGGTGCTGATGACTGTGAGCTGGACCGAAAGGACCACTGTTTTGGGTTCCTTTTAACGGTTATACCGTGGCTTAGGTTTATTCTGCGGTATTTTAGACTCAGCAGAATCCTTAATTAGCTTATCCAGCTCTGTGCCAAAAAGCCTGTCACCAGCGAAAGGAAGATTCTGCAGAATCTTCTTGGATGTGGCATCTGAGTCCCAGAGACGCAGCCACAACAACCTGCGAATCGCAATAGCATTGGCCGAAGCCACAGCTGAGCGAGTAGCAGTTTCCAGAGTCGCCGTTCTGGCGTAGTCCGCATAGGCCCTTGCCCTTTCGGTAAGTGCCAGGACCTCTGGACTGGACCTTGCCAGGTCAGTGATACCATCCAAGCAGGTAGTAATCGCTTGTAAGGTCCAGACCGTGGCAAAGTTAGGGGCAAATGACGACCCCACCGCCTCATAGGAAGACTTGGCGAGTTGCTCGACCTGTCTATCAGTAGCATCCTTCAGTGAGGAGCTATCAGAGGCAGAGAAAAGGGAGCGTGCAGCAATCCTGGTCATGGAAGCATCCACCTTCGGGGACTGCGACCACTCCTGAAGCACCTCCTGGGGAAAGGGGAAGCGATTGTCCTTGGGTTTGCGGACATAACGCCGCCCAGGATGTAACCTGGGGGCTCTAATCACCCTTCCAAAATTAGTATGGTCCATAAAGGAGCCACTTGGTCTAGCCTCCGGCCGCAGCCATTGATAGACCTCCTTCGGGTGCACCGTCACCTCCTCAGGGGGCGTCACGAGACGTAAGGTCTCGTTGATAGAGGACACCAGATCCTCCACCCCATCTGGTGGTTCAGACACAGATACAGACCCGAAAGTCGAACCCCCATCATCTTCCTCACCATCAGAGGAACGCTCCTCCTCCGAGAGAGTCTGGAGCTCGGGTGAAGCCTCACGACGAGCCCGCTTAAGGGGTCTCGCAGCAGAAGAGGGAGACACCCGGGGGTAACTGGAAGGAGTAGCTGGGCTATCCAGTCTCCTATTAAGTGACTCCAGGGATTGCGACATGGAGGACAGCTGAGACAACAGAGATTCATTGATCCTGTTCTGAGTCTCCCAAGGCCCTGAGATCACCTGAACCTCGGGGTATAGCACCGGGGTTGCTGACCCAGTAGTTGCAGCCCGGGCCTCTGGGCGTCCACAGTTATTGCAGGACCCCTCCACCAGTGTTCCATTGCACGTAGCACATGTAACGGTGGTCTCGGCCGCCTTAGCAGCACGCTTCCCAGCTGAGGACATGGCCACAGTAGGGGTAGATAAGCCCAATTGCAGACAATAAAACCGGGGATCCCGGTGGCTTACCGACCGCTGTAAGGCGGTATGAGGGAGCGGTGTGTGTGTGTGACCTCCGCGCTGTCTTCCGGTCTCCCCTCTTGGAGTGCAGACACACGCTGCATACAGTTCCCAGCCGGGAAGTGAGGGTAAAGATGGCCGCCGACAGAGAAACTGTGGGCGGCGCCGAAGACACGCGGGAAACACACACACACGCCCCGCGGTGACGTCACCGCACGGGCTGCATCCCATCCTCCAAGCATCCTTCTCATGAGGGAGCTGGAGCCCGCAGGGCGGGAAACAGTGTAAATAACAATGTACACAGACTGCAATAACATGTCACACATCCGCAGCCTACGGCCTCAGCCCCTGTGACACACAGGGCGGTCAGCCAGGGTGACCCCAGCACAGGGTACACCCGCAGAACCGCGGACCCGAGGGCAACGCGCGGTCTGAGTGTCATGAAGCACATAAAGTGCCAGACACTACCCCCAGGCACACAGGAGACACCGAGTGCCTCAGTGCCGGTCCGGTCTGTAAGCACCATTTAGGGAGGCCTCGGACGGGGGTGCAGCACCAGTCTGGAGTGTAAGCACCATTTAGGGAGGCCTCAGACTGGGCCGCTCAGCCCAGTCCGGAGTGTAAGCACCATTTAGGGAGGCCTCGGACTGGGCTGGCTCCAGTCCGGTCTGTAAGCACCATTTAGGGAGGCCTCGGACGGAGCGGAGCTGTGCAAGGCTCCCATCTCCCACTCACCAGAGCCCCCCAGAGAGGGATGGAGAGGAGTGTAACAGCGTACCGGGAGAACACCAGGTGTCCAGGCCCTAGGCCCTCCGGTACCTCCACCAGCGTGTGCCACTAAGGGTGAGCGGGGAGGCTGTCACCGGTCCCGCCTGGGACCTTATTACCTTGTCTTCAGACGCCATCACGTAAGTAGTGAGAATGCAGTGAAGTGCAAGCAAAGCGTGATCCTCCGAGCACACTAAGTTTAAAACTGAGGATGTTCCCTGCGGTAGGGGTTTATAAGCGGAGGGGGCGGTGTCTACAAACTTGTAGTACCTAGTGTGACCTCCGGAGGGCAGTGCCCTAAACCCCATTGTCTGGGTCTCCCATTATGATGACCAGAAAAGACTGTTTTTCTTATATAATAAGCCCCACATTGCCTCCCATATAATGTAATGGACCACACATTGCCTTCCATATAATGTAGTGGACCACACATTGCCTTCCAAATAGTATAATGGGCCCCACATTGCCTCCCATATAGTATAATGGACCACACATTGCCTTCCATATAATATAATGGACCACACATTGCCTTTCATATAATGTAATGGACCGCACATTGCCTTCCATATAATGTAATGGACCACACATTGCCTTCCATATAATGTAATGGACCACACATTGCCTCCCATATAGTATAATGGACCACACATTGCCTTCCATATAATGTAAGGGACCACACATTGCCTTCCATATAATATAATGGACCACACATTGCCTTCCATATAATGTAAAGGACCACACATTGCCTTCCATATAATGTAATGGACCACACATTGCCATCCATATAATATAACGGGCTACATATTGGCTTCCATGTAGTATAATGGCCCCACATTGTCTTCCATATAATATAATGGGGCACACATTCCCTTACATATAATGTAATGGACCACACATTGCCTTCCGTGTAGTTCAATGGGTCCTACATTGCCTTCCATATACTTGAATGGTTGCTATGGGCAACAAAAACTGTTGTTGATGCTGGGAGAAGTCATGTGATGGAATGTTGTGGGTGATGATGTCACAGAAGGCAGTGATGTCATCATCCACCCCTATATAAGGAGGTTCTGTCCACCAGGAGCTTGTATCACATTAGCCATATCTTGGTGCTGAGATACTCCCTAGAGACAATGAAGGTTTTCACATTGTTTCTGTGCTGTTTCCTGTTCTTCACCAAAAATTACCAAGGATTGCCGGTGAGTCCCCCTCTATTATTATAATGGCGGATGGTCTGTCTCTGTAGTCATTAATGACTTTGCTGTTGTTTCCTATAGAAACAAATAGGTTCAGATCTTAATCCTTTCTTCAGTTTTCCATCCCACAGATCTGTTCCCTCCACAATTTACCCGCAGACTATTCTGTAACTGTGAATTTTATTTTGTTTAAAGGGAATTTGTCACAATTTTTTTTTTAAGTCTTTGTAGTTTTGATAAAAAATGTGTTTATACTATATGGAAGGGAATGTGTGGTCCATTATACTATATGGGAGGCAATGTGGGGCTTATTATAGAAAAGTATAAAGTGAACTTGTGAAAAAATTCATAAAAGAAAATGATTGAATGTTTGCTATGGGCAACACATACTGTTTTTCTTATATAATAAGCCCCACATTGCCTCCCATATAGTATAATGGACCACACATTGCCTTCCATATAGTATAATAAGCCCCACATTGCCTCCCATATAGTATAATGGACCACACATTGCCTTCCATATAGTATAATAAGCCCCACATTGCCTTTCATATAGTATAATCGCCCGACATTGCCTTTCAAATAGTATAATAGCCATACATTGCCTTCCTTATAATATAATGGCCCCATATTGCCTTCCAAATAGTATAATGGCCATACATTGCCTTCCTTATAATATAATGGACCACACATTGCCATCCAAATAGTATAATGGCCATACATTGCCTTCCATATAGTATAATGGTCTCCACATTGCCTTCCATTCCATCTAATATATAAAGCTGAATGTGTGTATGTATGTGTGTGTGTGTGTGTGTGTGTGTAGGTCCGGGATTGGCATCTACACCGTTGCAGCTATAGCCACAAAATTTTGCACAGTCACACGTCTGGACCCCGAGAGCATCATAGGCTATGTTGTGAGGCGAAATTTTAACCCCGCACGTTCCAGTTCCCCAAACAATTTTGGCCATATCTACATAATGGGGAAAAAGTGACAGTTACCAGTTGACAGTTGTGAATGAGAGGGGCTTAATGACAGGACCAAAGACTAACAGCATATACCAGCCTATAGTCACTAAGGTGGGGCCCTGACATGGAATATTCACCACACACGGGAACATGTATACACACCACGCGCACAAAAAGAGTAACAGCTAAGGTGGAGCCCCAACATTGGATACTCACCATGCACCCGAACACAAACACACACACCACAAAGAGACACACACAACACAGAGACACACACCACACAGACACCCCCCCACAGGGACACACACACATACCACCCTATAGGGACACATGCACTCACCCCACAGGGACACACACACCACAGGAATATACACACATACACACCATACAGGGACACAGAGACACACATACACACACCCCACAGGAGCACACAGACCCCATAGGGATGGACACACAGCACAGGGGCATCCCTCCCCCCAAAAGGACACACACCACAGGGTCCCCCCCACAGGAACACAGGCACACCACTGGGACACACACACCCCAGGGACACACACACACCACACAGACAGACAGAGATGTGCACAAATCGCCTCACACAATTTGCCTCATACGTCTGGTATCTTTAATTTCCAAAAATAAACATCTGATTAAAAACAGCCAATGTGCAACACATGTGACATATAGGGAATTAAGGCAGATGTCAGTCACATGAGCTGTCTTTTATGTGTATGTGTGAGGTAATATATACTGCCCAGCCAGGGGGAGGGTTTACTGTTGGCTGGAGATTTATTAGGCTGCCTATAGCAACCAATCACAGCTCAGCTACTATTTTCCTACAGGTCATTAATATGACATATTCAAATTCCATTTTGTTATAGCTAACAGCAACTATTTATTAACCCGGGCATAGCCGGGTACTTCAGCTAGTATAGTATAATGGGCCCTACATTGCCTTCCATATAGTATAATCGCCCGACATTGCCTTCCAAATAGTATAATGGACCACACATTGCCTTCCATATAGTATAATGGTCTCCCATTGCCTTCCATGTAGTGTCATGGGCTCCACATTCCTTGTATATATAATATAATGGCTCTACATTTCCTTCCATATAGTATAATGGACCCCACATTGCCTTCCATGTAGAATAATGGCCACAAATTGCCTTCCATATAATATAATGAGCCCCACATTCCCTTCCACATAATATAATGGTCCCAACATTGCCTTGCAAATAGTTTAATGTGTGTCTGTCTGTATGAGTGTGTATACATGTATGTGTGTGTGTATACATGTATGTGTGTTTGTATACATGTGTCTCTATACGTGTGTGTGTATACCTGTGTGTACATGTGCGTGCATCTGTATATGTGTGTGTGTATGTATGTGTCTACATGTGTCTCTATTTACATGTGTGTGTGTCTGTATACGTGTGTGTCTTTATGTGTGTACATGTGTGTGTGTCTGTACATGTGTGCGTATACCTGTGTGCACATGTATGTGTCTGTATACGTGTGTCTCTGTATACGTGTGTACATGTGTGTCTATACATGTATGTGTACGTGTGTATATGTGTGTCTGTATACATATGTGCGTATACCTGTGTATATGTGTCTGTATACATGTGTGCGTATACCAGTGTGTATGTGTCTGTATACATGTGTGCGTATACCTGTGTGTGTGTACATGTGTGTGTGTGCCTGTATACATGTGTCTGTGTACATATATGTATACATGTGTGCGTATATGTGTGTGTTTCAGTACATGCGTGTGTGTGTGCATGTGTGACTGTATACATGTGTGTGTGTCTGTATACATGGCTACGTGTACGTGTGTGTTTGTATACGTGTGTGTATACGGGTGTGTTTGTCATGTTTGTGTGTGTATACATGTGTTTGTATGTGTGTGCATATGTGTGTCTGTATACGTGTGTGTCTGTACATGCCTGTGTCTCTGTATACATGTGTGTATACATGTGTCTACGTATGTGCACAAGTGTATGTCTATGACATGACCCGCAATGTCACGTCATATACATATACACACATGTACATACCCACAAACAAATCTATTATATAATCGTCTAATTCTGTCTGTCTGTAAAGGAAATCCTGCGTTGCTGATTGGTCATGGACGGCTGGTGCGACCAATTAGTGACAGGCCCAGTCCGGCCACGAATTGTCACGGGATTTGAATTCATTCATTGGATTAATTGCATTATTCTTAAATCTTCATACATAAACTACATACATACTCTAGAATACCCGATGCTTTAGAATAGGCCACTTTCTAGTATAATGGCCCCATATTGCCTTCCAAATAGTATAATGGCCCAACATTCCCTTCCATATAATAAAATAGGCCCCATATTGATTTTCATATAGTATAATGAGCCCCACATTTCCTTCTATATCCTTGAATGGTTGCTATGGACAACATAGACTGTTTTTCATATAGTATAATGAGCACCACATTGCCTTAAAAATAGTTTAATGGACCCCACATTGAATTCCATACAGTATAATGGACCCCACATTTCCTTCCATATAGTATAATGGACCCCACATTGCCTTCCATATAGTATAATGGACCCCACATTGCCTTCCATATAGTATAATGGACACCACATTGCCTTCCATATAATATAATGGGGCACACATTGGCTTCCATACAGTATAATGGTCCCCACATTACCTTCCATATAATATAATGGTCCCCACATTACCTTCCATTTAATATAATGGACCCCACATTGCCTTTCATACAGTATAATGGGCCGCACATTGCCTTCCATATAATATAATGGTCCCACATTGCCTTTCATACAGTATAATGGGCCGCACATTGGCTTCCATATAATATAATGGGCCACACATTGGCTTCCATACAGTATAATGGACCCCACATTGCCTTCCATATAATATAATGGTCCCACATTGCCTTTCATACAGTATAATGGGCCGCACATTGGCTTCCATGTAGAATAATGGCCACAGATTGCCTTCCTTTTTGCGCAGTGACGTTTTTTTTTACATTATTGGTTCGTCTCCTTAGAGGACTTGAACCTGCCATTGGTTGATTACTATCCCACCATGGACGACATCTGCTAGGGGTTTGTATGTTCTCCCTTGTATGTGTGGGTTTCCTCCAGGTTCTCTGGTTTCCTCCCACACTCTAAAGACTGATAGGATGATTAGATTGTGAGCCCCAATGGTGAGTGTTACTCATGTATGTAAAATTCTGAGGAATAACACTATATAAATGTATAAATATTATATTATTATATTATGTCCTGCAATATATATTGAAGACACATACCCATTACACAATGTAAACATGTTAAGTGTTGTGTATCGAAATTAAAAAAAACTGCCCCTTCAACCAATCACAGCGCAGATCACCTTTTCTAAATTTTTTAAAAAAATTGATCCTGTTCCATGACTGGTCGGATTGAGGAATGGTTTTTCTTGCAACATTTTTTTGTTTGGTCCAAAGTTTCAGACCGTCATGGTGGATAAATCTGTGTAATGATGTCACAGAAAGTCATGTGATGTCACCCCTGGGTATTTTGGGGAAGCTCCGCCCACCTGTTCCTTGTATCTGATTGGCCATACCTTGGTGCTCAGAGACCTCTGGAGATAATGAGGGTCATCCCATCATTTCTGTGCTCTACCCCCTACATCGTGGCAAACTGATGGTGAGTATGTTCTCATCAATATGGCGGCCACATAGGATCAGCTAATGATATTATTTACCACTTGTAGGAATTTTCATACTGTATACAACAAAGTCCAACCAAAATATTACTCCATACATCCTGGCGGTAAAAGCTAAATCTCTCCCTGATCTTCTCTATGGAATATTCCTGAAGCTTGCATTATATTGTATCCATCACAGTATAATAATAGGGGCTCTCTGATTGGATGGATTGTGTATAAATGTATAAGACTTTATTTATTTTTATTACAGGACCCCTTGGATCCCAGGAATGGTCCATATGAAGATGACATTACCAGATTTCCTCTTTGGCTTTTCCGTTTTGTAGCCTTCATCATGGTGATGTCAGTCCATCCTATACGTCCTCATTACAACAGAGCAAGAAGAGCTCATAAGTCTACAAGACATAAGAATCGATTTCTGATCGATCAAAAAAAAACACAACCAAGAATACCAGAGCCAAGAGTTCAAGAGCCAAGACCACCAGAGCCGAAACCACCAAAGCCGAGAGCTCCAGAGCCGAGACCACCACAGCCGAGAGCTCCAGAGCCGAGACCACCAGAGTCGAGAGCTCCAGAGCCAAGACCATTAGAGCCGAGAGCTCCAGAGCCAAGACCACAAGAGCCGAGAGCTCCAGAGCAAACACCATCAGAGCCTAGACCTCCAGAGCCAAGACCACCAGAGCCAAGATCTACAGAGCCAAGACCACCAGAGCTGAGACACTAGAGCAACTGCCACCAGAGCGTTGGAGGGCTCCTGTTTTTCAGGATGAAAAAGAGAATGCTGAGGCAAGATGAAAGTGAGGAGCAGATATAGTGGCCGGGTCTGCTCCAGACCTCGTGACAACAATGGAATGACAGCTCAAAGTTCTACAGAGCATAAAGAGAGTTCTCTGAACTTTGAACAATACCTACTACCAAGAGATCCAGAGCCAAGACCACCAGAACCGAGAGCTCCAGAGCCGAAACCACCAGAGCTGAGAGCTCCAGAGCAAAGACCACCAGAGCCGAGAGTTCCAGAGCCAAGACCATTAGAGCCGAGAGCTCCAGAGCCAAGACCACTAAAGCCAAGAGCTCCAGAGCCAACACCATCAGAGCAAAGACCTCCAGAGCCAAAACCACCAAAGCCGAGAGCTCCAGAGCCAAGACCACCAGAGCTGAGACCACTAGAGCAACTACCACCAGAGCTTTGGAGTGCTCCTGTTTTTCAGGATGAAAAAGAGAATGCTGGAGGCAAGATGAAAGTGAGGAGCAGATATAGTGGCTGGGTCTGCTCCAGACCTCGTGACAACAATGGAATGGAAGCTAAAAGTTCTACAGAGTATTTAGAGAGTTCTTTGAACTTGGAGCAATACCTACCGGTACTACCCGGAACTCCAAAGCAGAAAGCTCCAGAGCCCAGACCACCAGAGCTGAGACCAATAGAGCAAATACCACCAGTGCCTTGGAGGGCTCCTGTTTCTGAGGATGCAAAAAAGAAGTTGAAAGTGAAGTTCAGTGATATCGTCCGGGTCTGCACTATACCTCATGACAACAACGGAAAGAAAGCTCGAAGTTCTACAGAGCATAAAGAGAGAATTCTAATCTATGAACTACAACCAATACCACCAGAGTCTAGGAACTCTCCTGTTCCTCAGGATACAAAAGAAAATCCTATAGGGAAGTTGAAAGTGAGGTACAGCGATATCTTCCCGGTCCGCTTTATACCTTATGACATAAACGGAAAACAAGCTCCAGAGCCAAAACCACCAAAGCCAAGAGCTCCAGAGCCAAAACCACCAGAGCTGAGACCACTAGAGAAACTACCACCAGAGCCTTGGAGGGCTCCTGTTTCTCAGGATGCAAAAGAGAATGCTGGAGGCAAGATGAAAGTGAGGTGCAGATATAGTGGCCGGGTCTGCTCCAGACCTCGTGACAACAATGGAATGGAAGCTCAAAGTTCTACAGAGCATAAAGAGAGTTCTCTGAACTTTGAACAATACCTACTACCCGGAACCCGAAAGCAGAAAGCTCCAGAGCCAAGAACACCAGAGCCGAGAGCTCCAGAGCCAACACCATCAGAGCCTAGACCTCCAGAGCCAAGACCACCAGAGCCAAGATCTACAGAGCCAAGACCACCAGAGCTGAGACCACTAGAGCAACTACCACCAGAGCGTTGGAGGGCTCCTGTTTTTCAGGATGAAAAAGAGAATGCTGGAGGCAAGATGAAAGTGAGGAGCAGATATAGTGGCCGGGTCTGCTCCAGACCTCGTGACAACAATGGAATGACAGCTCAAAGTTCTACAGAGCATAAAGAGAGTTCTCTGAACTTTGAACAATACCTACTACCAAGAGATCCAGAGCCAAGACCACCAGAACCGAGAGCTCCAGAGCCGAAACCACCAGAGCTGAGAGCTCCAGAGCAAAGACCACCAGAGCCGAGAGTTCCAGAGCCAAGACCATTAGAGCCGAGAGCTCCAGAGCCAAGACCACTAAAGCCAAGAGCTCCAGAGCCAACACCATCAGAGCAAAGACCTCCAGAGCCAAAACCACCAAAGCAGAGAGCTCCAGAGCCAAGACCACCAGAGCTGAGACCACTAGAGCAACTACCACCAGAGCTTTGGAGTGCTCCTGTTTTTCAGGATGAAAAAGAGAATGCTGGAGGCAAGATGAAAGTGAGGAGCAGATATAGTGGCCGGGTCTGCTCCAGACCTCGTGACAACAATGGAATGGAAGCTAAAAGTTCTACAGAGTATTTAGAGAGTTCTTTGAACTTGGAGCAATACCTACCGATACTACCCGGAACCCCAAAGCAGAAAGCTCCAGAGCCAAGAACACCAGAGCTGAGACCAATAGAGCAAATACCACCAGTGCCTTGGAGAGGTCCTGTTTCTGAGGATGCAAAAAAAAATCCTAGAGGCAAGTTGAAAGTGAGGTTCAGTGATATCGTCCGGGTCTGCACTATACCTCATGACAACAATGGAATGAAAGCTCGAAGTTCTACAGAGCATAAAGAGAGAATTCTGATCTTTGATCTACAACCAATACCACCAGAGTCTAGGAACTCTCCTGTTCCTCAGGATACAAAAGAAAATCCAATAGGGAAGTTTGAAGTGAGGTACAGCGATATCTTCCCGGTCCGCTTTATACCTTATAACATAAACAGAACACAAGCTCGACGAAAAAAAGAGAAGAAAGAGAGGTTTCTGATCTTTGGACAAAACTGTCACCTCAGAACCCCAAAGCTGAGAACATCAAAGCCTAGAATAACTCCTACTCAGAATGCAAGAAAAAGATCCTACGCTCAAGTTCAAACTGCTGTACATTCATACTCGTCCAGGTCTGGTTTTTACCACAAGGTAAAAAGGCTTAAAGTTCTACAGAGCATAGAGGTCTAGGGTTTTGTTCAAAGATCGAAGACCCAGAACCCAGAAAAGATAGACAGATAGATATAGATATATAGATAAGATAGATATGATAGCTAAGATAAGATAGATAAGATAGATACGATAGACAGGGGCGGAACTTCCATGGTGCAGCTGGTTCAGCTGCACCAGGTCCCCGACCGGCTAGGGGGCCCCTTCAAGCCTGAAGGGGGGACCCCAGCCAAGCCCCGTAACCCGACGTCAGAGGAGGGTCAGGCAAGGAAAGCAGAAAGCTTCCTGATTCCCTTGCCTGATCCCACCCCTCCTCTCCTCTGTCCCTCCGGCTCCCGGGAACGGCCCGGCTCAGGGCGTCAGGTTTGTCCTGTGTCCTCACATTCACGATTTCATCATTCTGTCAGGAAGCTTGTAATAATCACGCCTGCAGGTTAATCAGATAGAGAAGCGCATGGTGCCGCAAGTACAAGCACCGCGCCGCCGGCCGCCAGCCCCCCCGCTCCTCAACATGGCTGCACCACTCCCCACAAGCCCCCACCCCCCCAACGTTCGTCAACGATAGATAAGATAGATAAGATAGATAAGATAGATACGATAGATAAGACATAAGACAGATAAGATAAGATAGATGAGATAGATACGATAGATAAGATAGATAAGATAGATAAGATAGATGATAAGACAGATACGATAGATAGGATAGATAAGACAGATAAGATAGTTAGATAAGATAGATACGATAGATAAGACAGATAGATAGATAAGATAGAAAAGATAGATAAGATGGATAAGATGGATGGATAGATCAATAGATGGATGGATGGATGGATGGATGGATGGATGGATGTAAACCAATAAATAGATAAATTAGGATCAAACAAGAAAAAAAAAAAAAAACAAGAAAAAAAAAAAACAAGAAAAAAAAAAAACAAGAAAAAACAAGAAAAAAAACAAGAAAAAAACAAGAAAAGAAAAAAACAAGAAAAAAAAAAAAAAAAAAAAAAAAACAAGAAAAAAAAACAAGAAAAGAAAAAAACAAGAAAAAAAACAAGAAAAAAAACAAGAAAAAAACAAGAAAAAAAAAAAAAAAACCAAGAAAAAAAAACAAGAAAAAAACACAAGAAAAAAAAACAAGAAAAAAAAAACAAGAAAAAAAACAAGAAAAAAAAACAAGAAAAAAACAAAAAAAAAAAAAAAATAAATAAATAAACCAAGAAAAAAACCAAGAAAAAAACAAGAAAAAACCAAGAAAAAAACAAGAAAAAAAATAAAAAAAAAAAAAAACAAGAAAAAAAAAAAAAAAAAAAAAAACCAAGAAAAAATAATAAATTAGGATCTAGTGTCAAATGTAAATCATATCAAAACCCTATAAACGATAAGTTTATTATAAATTTATACAGAAACACGTCAAACGTGGATAAAAACTAGGTGCACAGGATAGCATGAAGGAAGGTTGCTGTCCTTGATATACACCTCTCTCCTTTCACCTGCCTGACAGCGGAGGTCGGCAAACTAGTGAACGTAGTGGCGCCCCCACTCGTCGGCGGCTAGCCCTGTCCTGCCCTAACCTCGCCCTGGAAGTATGGAGTTAGTGCTCCCCCCTATAATGTAACCTCACAGGGTTTGGATTAATGGCTGACTGGTCTGTCCCCGTGTCCTAGTATTAAAACCAGAGTGTCACCACCCATATGCTAGTCCACACCCCACTGGTGTTAGAAAAGATAATTGTGTAGTGTATCTCATACTCAGGGTTTCTTTTAACCCTCTGCTAGCATGGTCCTATATGATAACACCAGACTGTGCCATTAATCCAAACCCTGTGAGGTTACATTATAGGGGGAGCACTACCTCCATACTTCCAGGGCGAGGTTAGGGCAGGACAGGGCTAGCCGCCGACGAGTGGGGGGCGCCACTACGTTCACTAGGGTGCCGACCTCCGCTGTCAGGCAGGTGAAAGGAGAGAGGTGTATATCAAGGACAGCAACCTTCCTTCGTGCTATCCTGTGCACCTAGTTTTTATCCACGTTTGATGTGTTCTGTATAATTTTATAATAAACTTATCGTTTATAGGGTTTTGGATGGATGGATATGGATAGAGAGGGATAGAATGATATTAATAGATACTGATGTTAATAGATGATTGATTGATATATAATAGATAAATAGTTGGATGATTGATATGATAGATAATAGATACATAGATGGATGAATAGACAATAAAGTGACGGACGGGACTTTGCAATTATGTAAATAGATACATAATAGATAGATATAGAGCGATAGATTGATAGACTAAAAAATTGATAGAGTGATATACAATAGATAGATTGATAAATAGATGGATGGTTGTTAAATTAGATAGATGAAAGATAATAGATAAGGCCCAGTTACACACAGATAATTGTGCAAAGATTGTTTGCAGATCTCTGGTTGCAGTGAAATCATGGAGACATTGTTGCATTTGTACACGGCCACAAAATAGAACAATGTCTCCATGATTTCACTGCAACCAGAGATCTGCCAACAATCTCTGCACAATTATCTGTGTGTGTAACTGGGCCTATACATAGATGGATGGAGAGATAATAGAATGACGGACGTGACTTTGCAATTATGTTGGTAGATAGACAGAGTGTCCTCCTCCTACTCCTCAGTGTGTCCTCCTCCTCATGTGTCCTCCACTTCCTACTCATGTATCCTCCTTCTCCTCATGTGTACTCCTCCTCATCATGTGTCACTGCTCCTCATGTGCGTTCTGCCTCATGTGTCTTCCTCCTCCTCTGTCCTCCTGCTTCTCCTCCTCATGTGTCCTCTTCCTCCCCTTCCTCATGTGGGCTCCTCCTCCCACTCCTATGTCTTCCTCCTCATGTGTTCTCCTCCTTCTCCTCATATGTCAACCTCATGTATCCTCATCTTCCACATGTGTGCTCCTCCTCGTTTGTCCTCCTTCGCCTCCTCCTCATGTGTGCTCCTCATCCTCATGTGTCCTCCTCCTCATGTGTCCTCCTCCATCTCCTCCTTGTGTCCTACTCCTTCTCATCATGTGTTCTCCTCCTAGTTATGTGTCCTCCTCATGTGTCCTCCTCCTCATTTGTACTTCTCCTCATGTGTCACATGAAGAGGAGGACACATAGTGAGGGGATGAGAGAGAGACACATGAGAGAAGGAGGAGTGACACATAGGAGTGAACATGGAGGAGGACACATGAGGAGATGGAGGAGGACACATGAGAAGGAGGAGGACACATGAGAAGGAGGAGGACACATGAGAAGAAGCACAAATGAGGATGACACATAGGGAGGAGGACACATGAGGAGGAGGGCAAGGAGGAGCAGGAGAAGCACAAGGAGAAGGAGGAATAGGACACATAGAGGAGAATGGAGGAGGACACATAGGAGGAGAACGGAGGAGAGAGGGCACATGAGGAGGAGGAGCACACTTGAGGAGAAAAAGGATACATGAGGAGGAGGACACAGGAGCAGGAGGAGGAAGACACATGAGGAGGAGGACAGAGGAGGAGGAATACACATGAGGATAAGGAGCACACATGAGGAGGAGAAGGAGGACAAATGAGGAGGAGCACACATGTGGAGGATGAGGAGTACACATAAGGAGAAGCACACATGAGGAAAAGGAGGATACATGAGGAAGAGGAGGACACATGAGGAGAAGGAGGTTGACACATGAGGAGGAGCACACATATGGAAGATGAGGAGGACACATGCGGAGGAGAAGGAGGATACATGAGGAAGAGGAGAGCACATGAGGAGAAGGAGGAGGACACATGAGAAGAAGCACAAATGGGGAGGATGACACATAGGGAGGAGGACACATGAGGAGTAGGACAGAGGAGGAGAACACAAGGAGAAGGAGTAGGGCACATGAGGAGATGGAGGAGGAATACACATGAGGATAAGGAGAAGACATGAGGAGGAGAAGGAGGACAAATAAGGAGGAGCACTCATGTGGAGGATGAGAAGGACACATGAGGAGGAGGAGCCCACGTGGAGGATGAGGAGGAGCACACTTGAGGAGAAGGAGGATACATGAGGAGGAGGACACAGGAGCAGGAGGAGGAGCACACATGAGGAGGGGGAGGAGGAAGTCACATGAGGAGGAGGACAGAGGAGGAGGAGAACACATGAGGAAAAAGAGTAGAACACTGAGGAGATAGAGGAGGAATACACATGAGGATAAGGAGCAGACATGAGGAGGAGAAGGAGGACAAATAAGGAGGAGCACACATGTGGAGGATGAGGAGGACACATAAGGAGAAGCACACATGAGGAGAAGGAGGATACATGAGGAAGAGGAGGACACATGAGGAGAAGGAGGTTGACACATGAGGAGGAGCACACATATGGAAGATGAGGAGGACACATGAGGAGAAGGAGGAGGAGGAGGACACACGAGGAGGAGGAGCACACATGAGAAGGAGGAAACATGAGGAGGAGCACACATGTGGAGGACGAGGAGGACATATGAGGAGGAGGAGCACACATGAAGAGAAGAAGGAGGACACATGAGGAGGAGGAGAAGGAGGACACCTGAGGAGGAGGATGAGGACACATAAGGAGAAGGAGGACACATGAGGAGGACACAGGAGCGGGTGGAGGAGCCCACATGAGAAGGGGGAGGAAGACGACACACGAGGAGGAGCAGCAGAAGGACACATGAGAAGGAGGACACATGAGGAGGGGGGAGGATGAGGACACATGAGGAGGAGAACACATGAGGAGGAAGGGGAGGATACATAAGGAGGAAGTGGTGGAGGAAACATGAGGAGACGGAGGAGGACACATGACGAGATGGAGGAAGACACATGAGGAGAAAGAGGATACATGAGGAGAAGAATACATGAGGAGAAGGAGTAGGAGAATACATGAAGAGGAGAAGCAGGAGGACACTTGAGAAGGACACATAAGGAGGAGGAGAGCACATGATGAATGCACATGAGAAGGAGGACACATGAGGAGGAGGAGCACACATGATGAGGGAGGAGGAGGACACATGAGAAGGAGGACACATAAGGAGGAGAAGGAGGACACATGAGGAGTAGGAGGAGGACACATGAGGAGGAGGAGCACACAGGAGGAGGAGGATGATACATCCTCATGTATCCTTTTTCTCCTCAAGTGTGCTCCTCCTCCTCATGTGTCCTCCTCCTCATGTGTCCTCCTCATCCTCCACGTGTGCTCCTCCTCATGTGTCCTCCTTCTCATCATGTGTGCTCCTCCTCCTCATGTGTCCTCCTCCGTCTCCTCATGTGTCCTACTCCTTCTCCTTGTGTTCTCCTCCTCTGCCCTCCTCCTCATGTGTCCTCCTCCCTATGTGTCATCCTCATTTGTGCTTCTTCTCATGTGTCCTCCTCCTTCTCATGTGTCCTCCTCATCCCCTCATGTGTCCTCCTCTTCATGTGTTGTTCTTCTCCTTTTCATGTATCCTTCTCATGTGTGCTCCAACTCCTTATGTGTCCTCCTCATCCTCCACATGTGTGCTCCTCCTCGTTTGTCCTCCTTCGCCTCCTCCTCATGTGTGCTCCTCATCCTCAAGTGTCCTCCTCCATCTCCTCATGTGTCCTCCACCACTTCCTCCTTATGTATCCTCCCCTTCCTCCTCATGTGTTCTCCTTCTCCTCATGTGTCCTCATCCTCCCCCTCCTCATGTGTCCTCCTTCTCATGTGTCCTCCTGCTGCTCTTCCTCATGTGTCGTCTTCCTCCCCCTTCTCATGTGGGCTCCTCCACCCGCTCCTGTGTCCTCCTCATGTGTCCTCCTTCTCCTTATGTGTCCTCCTCCTCCTCAGGTGTCCTCCTTCTTCTCCTCCTCCTCCTCATGTGTCCTCCTTCTTCTCCTCATGTGTGCTCCTCCTCCTCATATGTCCTCCTCGTCCTCCACATGTGTGCTCCTCCTCATGTATCCTCCTCTCATGTGTGCTCCTTCTCCTCGTGTGTCCTCCTCCTCCTGCTCATGTGTCCTCCTCCTTCTCCTCATGTGTCCTCCTCTTCCTCATGTATCCTCCTTCTCCTCATGTGTGCTTCTCCTTATGTGTCCTCCTCATCCTCCACATGTGTGCTCCTCCTCATTTGTCCTCCTTCTCCTCCTCATGTCTGCTCCTTATCCTCATGTGTATTCCTCCTCTATCTCCTCATGTGTCCTACTCTTTTTCCTCATGTGTTCTCCTCCTCCTCTGTCCTCCTCCTCATGTGTCCTCCTCCTCCGCCTCCTCATGTGTGCTCCTCCTCCTGCTCCTGTGTCCTCCTCCTCCTCATGTGTCCTCCTCCGTCTCCTTATGTGTCCTCCTCCATCTCCTCATGTGTCCTACTCCTTCTCCTTGTCTTCTCCTCCTCTGTCCTCCTCCTCATGTGTCCACCTCCCTATGTGTCATCCTCCTCATTTGTGCTTCTCCTCATGTGTCCTCCTCCTTCTCATGTGTCCTCCTCATCCCCTCATGTGTCCTCCTCTTCATGTGTTGTTCTTCTCCTTTTCATGTATCCTTCTCATGTGTTCTCCTCCTCATGTGTCGTCCACCTCCTCATGTGTGCATCTCCTCCTCCTCCTCATATGTTCTCCTACTCTTCCTCAAGTGGACTCCTCATTTGTGCTTCTCCTCCTCATGTGTCCTCCTCTTATTTGTCCTCCTCCGTCTTCTCATGTGTACTACTCCTTTTTCTCATGTAAGCTCCTACTCCTGCTCCTGTGTCCTCCATTTCATGTGTCCTCCTCTTCCTCATGTATCCTCCTTCTCATGTGTGCTCCTCCTCCTCATGTGTCCTCCTTATCCTCCACATGTGTGCTCCTCCTCATGTGTCCTCCTTCTCCTACTCCTCATGTATGCTCCTCCTCATGTGTCTTCCTCCTCCGTCTCCTTATGTGTCCTACTCCTTCTCCTTATGTGTTCTTCTCCTCTGTCCTCCTCATGTGTCCTCCTCCTCTCTATATGTCCTCCTCCTCATTTGTCCTTCTCATGTGTCCTCTTCCTTCTCACGTGTCCTCCTCATCCCCTCATGTGTCCTCCTCCTCATGTGTTCTTCTTCTCCTTTTCATGTATCCTCCTTCTCATGTGTGCTCCTCCTCCTCGTGTCGTCCACCTCCTCATGTGTGTATCTCCTCCTCCTCCTCAAGTGTCCTCCTCCTTCTCAAGTGTACTCCTCCTCCTTGTGCTTCTCCTCATGTGTCCTCCTCCTTCTGCTCCTCATGTGTCCTCCTCCTCCTCGTGTCCTCCCATTCTCATGTATCCTCCTTTTCCTTCGTCTCTTCATGTGTGCTCCTCCTTATGTGTCCTCCTCTGCCTCATGTGTGCTACAGCTCCTCCTCATCTATCCTCCTCCATCTCCTCATGTATCCTTCTCCTCCTCATGTGTCCTCCTCCACCTACTCATGTGTTATTCTCCTCCACATGTATCCTCCTTCTCCTCCTCCTCCCTCATCATGTGTGTTCCTCCTACTTATATGTCCTACTCCTCCTTCTCCTCATGTGTCCTACTCCTCCTCATGTGTCCTCTTCCTCCCCCTCATGTGTCCTCCTCCTTCCCGTCCTCATGTGTCCTTCTCTTCTTCATGTGTCCTCATTCTCTCCCTCCTCATGTGTCCTCCTCCTCCTCATGTGTTGTCCTCATGTGTTGTTCTTCTCCTCCTCATGTATCATCCTCCTGCTCATGTGTCCCCCTCCACATATATCCTCCTCCGCATGTATCTGTGGCACCCCAGAGTGCGGTTGCCACGATGGTATTGCCTCCCTCAGGGGGTCATGCCGTGCTTGGAAGCAAGGGAAGGTTCCAACTCCAGACCAGAAGGGGGAGCTCTGAAACCAGAGTTCAGGGAAGGTCCCCGATAAATTTTGGTATGGGGGTGGGGTTAGGCAGTTCAGTTCTTAGGAGGACTGTGAAGAGGTCCCGTGGACTGGAGCGGAATAAGGCTCGTCCAGTGACGGAGGCTAGCCAGCATAAGGGACCGATAGGAGAGGGTCTGAGGAGGTGGAGGAGCAGGTCTGGGGAGTGGAGCCGGTTGCCAAGGCTCACCCCACAGCAGAGCACCAGGAGCGGACACCAGAGTTCAAGGTTGTAAGGGACTCTAGGCCCAGCAGCCAATACCGGAGGGCAGGAGATTCCAAATCTCTCAGCCACAACTAAGCCCAGGAGGATCAGCAGCACCAGAAAGTTTAGGGATAGTAGCCAGTAATTTTTAAATAGTTTAGATAGGGACCGTTCTGATATGGGTTACCTTGACGATGGTAGAACGGCTTCGTACATTTTTTGCAAAAAATGTATTAACTAAATACCCTGTTGTTAACACTGTTACTAGCACTTGCTTTGTATAATTACCTTTCACAGCAGAGTATTTCTACACGCTTGTTATACTGTTTTTTTGTGATCTAGTTTTTTGGTGGCATGAACACGGTCTTAAGGGGGTGTCACACGCGTCAATGTCGTCAGTGAGATGATCGCTGACGACATTGACGGCTGATCGCTGGTGAGCTGTCACACAGACAGACTCACCAGCGATCAATGGACCAGAGACATCGTGGAAACGATTTAAATATCGTTTCCACGATGTCTTGCTCCCGCTGCCAGCCTGCTGCAAGCGGGAGCAGGCTGGTCTCCAAGGTAAACTGCGGGTATCTAGGCAGCGCGCGCTGCCTAGATACCCGACGTGTACCTTAGTTACCAGCCTCCTCTGCTCACCGGCTGGTAACTAAGGTACACGTCGGGTATCTAGGCAGCGCGCGCTGCCTAGATACCACCAGTTTACCTTGGATACCAGCTCCCAGCGCTTGTGAGAGGCGCTGGGAGCTGGAATACCGCTACTCCGGGTGTCACACGCAGCGATGCTGCGTGTCCACCAGGCGACCATCGCCAGGTTTTAGGACAGATTCTAAAACCTGGCGATCATCAACCAGCGATTTATCGCTGGTTGATTCAGTATGTCACACGCATCAATATCGCTGCAACGTCACGTGCAGCCGAGATCGTGCAGGCGATATTGACGCGTGTGACATACCCTTTACAGACTTGTTCACTTTGTGCTCTGGCTCAGCTGTAAGTGTACAATTAGTCTCTTGTTATGCAAGATAGGAAGTGCCCCCACCCCTTCCTTACAGAGCCAGGCACATAAAGTGCCGTCTGCTGCACCGTGTCCATATTGGATTCTGGGCCTTGTGCATCCTGCATCTATAAGTATGTTAACATAGAATCAGGTTTTAAATAATTTACATAGGAACCGTTCTGATATGGGTTACCTTGACAATGGTAGCACAGCTTCGTACATTTTTTGCATAAAACGTATTAACTAAATACCCTGTTGTTAACACTGTTACTAGCACTTGCGTTTTATAATTGCCTTTCACAGCAGAGTATTTCTACAGTCATGGCCAAATGTTTTGAGAATGATACAAATATTAATTTTTACAAAGTTTACTGCTTCAGTTTTTCTAATGGCAATTTGCATTTACTCCACAATGTCATAAAGAGTGATCAGTTTAACAGCAATTACTTGCTAAGTCAATATTTGCCTAGAAAATGAACTTTAACCCCCAAAACACATTTCAACATCATTGTAGTCCTGCCTTAAAAGGAGCAGCTAACATCGTTTTAGTAATTGTTCCATTAACACAGGTGTGGGTGTTGATGAGGACAGGGCTGGCGAACAATCAGTTATGATTAAGTAAGAATGACACCACTGGACACTTTAAAAGGAGGCTGGTGCTTGGCATCATTGTTTCTCTTCAGTTAACCATGGTTTCTCTAAAGAAACACATGCAGCCATCATTGCACTGCACAAAAATGGCCTAACAGGGAAGAGTATCGCAGCTACAAAGATTGCACCTCAGTCAACAATCTATCGTATCATAAAGAACTTCAAGGAGAGAGCTTCCATTGTTGTCAAAAAGGCTCCAGGGCGCTCAAGAAAGACCAGCAAGCGCCAGGACCGATCTTAAAACTGTTTCAGCTGGGGGATCGGCTACCAGCAGTGCGAGCTTGCTCAGGAATGGCAGCAGACTGGTGTGAGGGCTTCTGCACGCACTGTGAGGCGGAGACTCTTTGAGCAAGGCCTGGTTTCAAGGAGGGCAGCAAAGAAGCCACTTCTCTCCAGAAAAAACATCAGGGACCGACTGATATTCTGCAAAAGGTACAGGGAGTGGACTGCTGAGGACTGGGGAAAGGTACAGGGAGTGGACTGCTGAGGACTGGGGGAAAGGTACAGGGAGTGGACTGCTGAGGACTGGGGAAAGGTACAGGGAGTGGACTGCTGAGGACTGGGGAAAGGTACAGGGAGTGGACTGCTGAGGACTGGGGGAAAGGTACAGGGAGTGGACTGCTGAGGACTGGGGGAAAGGTACAGGGAGTGGACTGCTGAGGACTGGGGGAAAGGTACAGGGAGTGGACTGCTGAGGACTGGGGGAAAGGTACAGGGAGTGGACTGCTGAGGACTGGGGGAAAGGTACAGGGAGTGGACTGCTGAGGACTGGGGAAAGGTACAGGATGGACTGCTGGGATGGGGAAAGGTACAGGGAGTGGACTGCTGAGGACTGGGGAAAGGTACAGGGATGTGGACTGCTGAGGACTGGGGGAAAGGTACAGGGAGTGGACTGCTGAGGACTGGGGGGTACAAGGGTGCAGGGGGAAGGTGGGACTGCTGAGGACTGGGGGAAAGGTACAGGGAGTGGACTGCTGAGGACTGGGGAAAGGTACAGGGAGTGGTGAACTGCTGAGGACTGGGGGAAAGGTACAGGGAGTGGACTGCTGAGGACTGGGGGAAAGGTACAGGGAGTGGACTGCTGAGGACTGGGGGAAAGGTACAGGGAGTGGACTGCTGAGGACTGGGGGAAAAACAGGTACAGACTGGGAAACGTGGACTGCTGAGGACTGGGGAAAGTCATTTTCTTGATGAATCCCCTTTCGATTGTTTGGGGACATCTGGAAAACAGCTTATTCGGAGAAGAAGAGGTGAGCAGCATTTTCCAGATCTTCTTCATGCCAACTGTAAACATCCTGAAACCATTCATGTTGGGTGCTTCTCAGCAAGAGGAATCGGCTCACTCACAGTCTTGCCTAGAAACACAGCATGAATAAAGAATTGGTACCAGAATGTCCTCCAAGAGAGCAACGTCTCCCAAACCGTCCAAGAGCAGTTTGTCGCCCAACAATGCCTTTTCCAGCATGATGGATCACCTTGCCATAAAGCAAAGGTGATAACTAAATGGCTCAGGGAACAAAACAGAGATTTTGGGTCCATGGCCTGGAAACTCCCCAGATCTTAATCCCATTGAGAACTTGTGGTCAATCATCAAGAGATGGGTGGACAAACAAAACCAACAAATTCTGCCAAAATGCAAGCATTGATTATGCAAGAATGGAAAGAGGATATGGACGGCGATCAGTCAGGATTTGGTCCAGAAGTTGATTGAAAGCAGCCAGGGAGAATTGCAGAGGTCCTGAAGAAGAAGGGTCAACACTGCAAATATTGACTTGCTGCATTAACTCATTCTAACTGTCAAAATAAGCTTTTGGTATCATAATATGATTGCAATTATATTTCTGTATGTGATATAAACATCAAACACAAATAAAAACCAGAGGGCAGCAGATCATGTGAAAATATAATTTTGGTGTCATTCTCAAAACCTTTGGCCATGACTGTACACGCTTGTTATACTGTTTTTTTGTGATCTAGTTTTTTGGTGGTATGAACACGGTCTTACAGACCTGTTCACTTTGTGCTCTGGCTCAGCTATAAGTGTCAAACTAGTCTCTTACTATGCAAGATAGGAAGTCCCGTCCCCCCTTCCTTACTGAGCCAGGCACATAAAGTTCCATCTGCTGCACCGTGTCCATATTGGATTCTGGCCTTTGTGCATCCTGCATCTATAGGTCCTCCGGTGTCCTCCTCCTCATGTATTCTCCTTCTCCTCCTCCTCATGTGTGCTCCTCCTCCTCATGTTTCCTCGTGTATCTCTTGTGTGCTCCTTCTGATGGGTCTTCCTCCTCATGTGTCCTCCTTCTCCATTTCATGTGTCCTCCTCCTCATGTATTCCCCTTCTTATGTGTCCTCCTCCATATGGGTCCTTCTCCTCCTTCTCATGTGTGCTCTTTCTCCTTATATGTCCTCTTCCTTCTAATCTGTGCTCCTTCTCCTCATGTATCCTAATTCTCCTCCTCATGTGTCCTCCTCATCATCATGAGTGCTCCTCTCATGTGTCCTCCTCCTCCTCATGTCTCCTCCTCCTCTCCTCATGTGTCCTTCTCCTCCCCTCCTCATGTGTCTTCCTCCTCCTCATGGGTCCTCCTCCTCATGTGTCCTCCCTATGTGTCCACCTTCTCCTCACTAAATAATTGTGGAGCACACACAGACTAATGTGAACCGGTGCCAGCAGGGCTGCTGGATCAAATAACTAGAAAAAAATACTCTGCAGCACTCGGTTACTACCAATGATGTACATATGCTAATAAGCTATATGTATATGAGAAAAAAGTTAAAAACTTACGTTTTTTCAAAAAACTCAAAACCTTATCTTTTTATTCTGAAGTTCTTGGTACACACATTGGCCAATGTCTGTTTGCTCGTCGACTGCGACAAAGTGACTTCAGGTCCGACGAGTCCTACTCTGATATCCCTATCCTCCTTGTCCACCCCCCACCTCTCAGTGGGCAGACTGTATCTTATGGAGTGGCTGGCTCCATGCTGCAATTTGCACCCATGTTGACTGCAGGTGATCTAGGGTTGAGATGGAGTCTGCCCACTGAGAGGTGGGGGGTGGACAAGGAGGATAGGGATATCAGAGTAGGACTCGTCGGACCTGAAGTCACTTTGTCGCAGTCCACGAGCAAACAGACATTGGCCAATGTGTGTACCAAGAACTTCAGAATAAAAAGATAAGGTTTGAGTTTTTGAAAAAACTTAAGTTTTTAACTTTTTTCTCATATACATATAGCTTATTAGCATATGTACATCATTGTTAGTAACCGAGTGCTGCAGAGTATTTTTTTCTAGTTAAATAATTGTGGATTGGTGATAGCAGTGATAGTGATAGGATGCTCACAAAAGAAAATAACCCAGCCCCCAGGACAAGTAGACAAACTGTTTGTACTCTCAAAAGACCCTTGTGGGTCCTGTATTGGTTGGATGGTCAGTATATGGTTGATGTTGGTGTACCGTGGTTTGAGGGAAGAACCCGTCTGAACACAATCTGTCTTCACAACAGATCACCCCAGACAAATCCAGGTGGTATTTGTGTTTGATGGTTGTGATGAGTAAGCAGTATTGGTAAGGAATATTGCCATATTCCCCAGATTCCATTCCTCCCAGAAAGCAATTTGATAAGACACATCTCACTCATAAAGAGATAAGCCCCCACCTTTTTCTGGCCAGAGGCGATCTATCTCTGGCCAGCAGTAGAGTAATTAGCATGTAGATGGAAGCCAACTGGCCACACAAAAGGACTCTTCCTCAACTTTGATATGGTAATCAGCTAGGGAGCTCCCTAGGAAATGGAGATTAGGTGACACTTCCAATTTCCCTGTATGCCAGTGGAGAAGAAAATCCCTTCTTCGGCTCAGACAGGACGGAGTCGTGAATATAACGTTAATATTTCATGAGCCGTGCTGTCTATGAACATGGCAAGCATAGATCTGTGATCGCGACATCTAGACGGTGATAAGGCTTGTATTCATATGAATGTAGGATGACCGTAAGCCATCTAAACATGATATTGGCTAGTAGGGTGTTCTCAGAGTAGCCATGTTTCATATCCAGACGAAGATAAAATCATAACTAAAAATATGAAAGTATTGTCTTCCATCTGTGATGCCCACAGACAAGGCTAGGGCAGATAATAAATTTGGGTGTCTATATCTCCCCTCAGAGGGGTGGGAGTTGTGAGACAGCCCAGAGGTGCGAGATGGGTGGAGACAGGGGGCAGGCCATAATGTATAAAAATCATCCGCTCCATCTCCATATTGTATTTCTTCTGAAGAGGCATTATTCCACCAAAGCCAGAGATTACCCAAGGAACAGATTGGCATCACGCCGCCCTTGTGGTGCCATCCGCACTAAGGTAACTGCTCACATGTGTGTGTAATTCTGTGTATTCCATTTACCCTTTTATTGGCATATCTGACTGTACTATTTATAACATCTTGATAATAACTGTAAGTACTAGTATCTAGTGTACCGTTATGGCCACTTTACACGCAGCTACAGGTAACAGGTTGTTCACATGTAACTTACTGGCTGTAGTGAAATCATGGAGACATAGTTCCATTTGTACACAGCAACAAGATAGAACCATGTCTCCATGATTTCACTGCAACCAGTAAGTTACCTGTTGACACCCTGTTACCTGTAGCTGCGTGTAAAGTGGCCATTAGCGTGATTACATATATAAATTTAATCTTGTTTGCTCTTTTTATCTTGATCACGATTCCCACGTCCGTGTGCTCATTTAACGCTACCTGGGTTGGTTTCTGACCCAATATAAGCCCGACCACGGACCGGACTTCTATTAAACGAGAAGCTGGTGGCAGCATTTGTGCTTGGGGTTATTCAGGGCCTCTGGCACAACACACTCCCTCTCAACTTCCTTCACTCTGACGCATTTGTGGAGCTGGACTTATGGGCCACATATGACTGGTGTGACCCATTTACCTGTTTAACTTTTCTGATGCCCCTGATGAGCCTCTCAGTTTTGGGAGAGGCGAAACATGTCAGGCGGGGTACTACTGTACCATTAAATTGAAGAATTTACCTGATTTGCATTTCATAGGACCTTTGACTGTGGTCAGGTTGGACCTTTGGACTAAGGGTAATGTAAGGGCATGACTGGACCTAACACCATCATACACAAATACCACCTGGATTTATCTGGGGTGATCTGTTCTGAAAATGGATTGTGTTCAGACAGGTTCTTCCCTCAAACCATGGTACACCAACATCATCAACCATATACTGACCATCCAACCAATACAGGACCCACAAGGGTCTTTTGAGGGTGCAAACAGTTGTTTGTCTTATTTGTGCTGGGGGGTGGGTTCTTTTCTTTTGTGAGCATCCTATCACTGTATCACTGCTATCACCAATCCACACTGGATTTTATTAACAAATAAAAACATATTTAGTAGAAAACGTTGATCCAATCAATTATTTAGTAATATTAAAACTCTTAACCAGAATTTGGTGAAAATGAACCTTCTCCTCCTCATGTGTTCTCCTCAGCCTCCTCTTCCTATGTCCTCCTCCTCCTCGTGTGCTCCTCTTCATGTATTCTTCTTATCCTCATGTGTGCTCTCCCTCCTCATGTGTCCTCCTCCTCCTTATTTGTCTTCCTCCTCCTCCTTATGTGTCCTCCTCATGTGTCCTTGTGCTTGTCAAGTGTGCTCCTTCTCATGGGTCCTCCTCCTCATGTGTGCTCCTCCTGCTTCTCATGTGTCCTCCATCTCCCCCTCCTCATGTGTTCTCCTCCTCCTCATGTGTCCTTCTCCTCCTCATGTATCCTCCTCCTGCTTCTCCTCATGTGTCCTCCACCTCCCCCTCCTCATATGTCCTCCTCCACCTCATGTGTCCTTTTCCTTCTCCTCATGTTTCCTCCTCCTCATGTGTGCTCCTCCTCATGTGTCTTCCTCCTCCTCATGTGTGCTCCTCCTCCTCATGTATCCTCCTTCTCCTCCTGTGTCCTCCTCCTCCCCCTCTTCATATATCCTCTCATGTGTCCTACTCCTCGTCCTTATGTGTCCTCCTCCTCTTGTGTGCTCCTCCTCCTCATGTATCCTACTTCTCCTCATGTGTCCTCCTCCTCTTGTGTCCTCCTCCTCTTCCTCATTTGTCCTCCTCCTTCTCATGTCTTCTCCTGCTCCTTCTCATGTGTCTTCCTCCTCCTCCTCATGTGTCCTCTCCTTCTCATGTCTTCTCCTGCTCCTTCTCATGTGTCTTCCTCCTCCTCCTCATGTGTCCTCCTCCTTTCCATGGGTCCACCTTCTGCTCCTCATGTATCCTCCCCCACCTCCTCTTCCTATGTCCTCATCCTCCTCATGTGTGCTCCATCTCTTCATGTGTCCTTCTTGTCCTTCTCATGTGTCCTCTCCCTTCTCATGTGTCCTCTTCCTCCTTATTTGTTCTCCTCCTCCTCATGTATTCTCCTTCTCCTCACGTGTCCTCGTGCTTCTCATGTGTGCTCCTTCTCATGGGTTCCTCCTCCTCATGTGTGCTTCTCCTCTGTGTGCTTCTCCTCTCTGTGTCCTCCTGCTCTCCTCATGTGTCCTCCTCCACCTCATGTGTCCTCCTCCTCCCCATGTGTCCTCTTCTTCTTCATGTGTCCTCCTCCTCATGCATCGCCTCCTCATGTGTCTCCTCCTTATGTGTCTTTCTCCTCCTTCTCATATCTGCTCCTCCTCATCATGTGTGCTCCTCCTCGTCATGTGTGTTCCTCATGTATCCTCCTCATGTGTGCTCGTCCTCTTCCTCATGTGTCCTCCTTCTCCTCCTCATATATCCTTCTCATGTGTTTTCCTCCCCTTCCTCATGTGTCCTTCTCCCCTTCCTCATGTGTGCTCCTCCTCATATGTTCTCCTCCTCCTCATGTGTCCTATTCCTCTTCCTCATGTGTCCTCCTTCTCCCCCCCTCATGTGTCCTCCTCCTTCTCCTTCTGTGTCCTAATTTTTGCTCCTCCTCATGTATCCTTTATCTCCCCCTCATGTGACCTCCTCATGTCTCCTCCTGCTCCTAATGTGCCCTCCTCCTCATATGGCCTCCTCCTTATGAGTCCTCAGCCTTTTCCTCATGTGTCCTCCTCTGTCAGGGGTGTGTCAGGAGGCACGGATGAGACTGTAGAGATCACTCTCAGATAGTCCCAGTGTTTGGCCAAACAGTCCACATCCCAAAGAAAAAATGTCTCTGTCGCTTTAAGAGGCATTTCCCTTTTAGTGAAAGCTGGAGGTCACTAGGACCCAGCTGATCCTTTGAGCTGTGTATATATTCCCTTGACTCCCAGGATGCAATGCTGGTGATAGCCCCAAGTGTCCCTGATTGATTCTTGGATCAAAGTAGTGTTTCTTGGAGTTTACTGGCTTGCTCCCTGGATCTGCTAAAGCTAAGTGTATCTTTCCCACTTTGTTTGTTCCCATTGTGTGTTTCTCTAGTTGCTAGCCGGGTTGACTAGTGATCACCTGCTCTGAGCCCTGTGTAGTGGTAGTCCAGGGACAGTCAAGGAATAGGTAACCTGGCGGCGAAAGTTGTGGAAACTGTATAGCGACGTTAGAGGAGCCAGGTGTCAGCGCTAGTTGTTCTAGGGGTCACCATCCCCCTTTCTGCCCTTAGCATCAGGGACTCCTTTTCCCTCCCCTGTCATCGTCCAGCACAGGGTGTCTCCCTACATCCAGCGTGACATCCTCCTCCCCTCATGTGTTCTCTCTCCTCTCATGTGTTCCCCTCCTCCTCTCATGTGTCTCCTCTCACTCCTCATGTGTTCCTCCTCTCATGTCCCCTCCCTCCTCATGTGTCCTCCTTCTTGTCTTCACCCTCATGTCTTCCTCCTCCCTTCTTCATGTTTCTCCTTCTCAGTGTCTCATCACCTCTCTCATGTGTCTCCTTCTCCTCATGTTTCTTCCTCCTCCTCATTTGTCTCCTCATCCCGCTCTCATATGTCTCCTTATGATGTGGCCTCCTCACTTCTCCTCATGTGTCCCCTCCTCCTCATGTATCCTCCTTCTCCTCATCAGTGCTTTTTATCCTTATGTGTCCTCCTCCTCCTCATTTATCCTACTTCTCCTCCTCATGTGTCCTCCTCCTCATCATGTGTGCTCCTCCTTATGTATCCTCCTCATCATGTGTGCTCCTCCTTCTCATGTGTCCTCCTCCTCATGTGTCCTACTCCTCTTCCTTATGTGTCCTCCTCCTCCTCATGTATCCTACTTCTCCTCCTCATGTGTGCTCCTCATGTGTGCTTCTCCTCTTCCTCATGTGTCCTCTTCCTCCCCCTCATGTGTCCTCGTGCTTTTCATGTGTGCTCCTTCTAATGGGTCCTCCTAATGTGTGCTTCTCCTCATGTATCCTCCTCCTGCTTCTCCTCATGTGTCCTCCTCCTCCACCTCATGTGTCCTCCTTCTCCCGTTCCTCATGTGTCCTTCTCCCGTTCCTCATGTGTCCTTCTCCCGTTCCTCATGTGTCCTACTCCTCTTCATCATGTGTCCTACTCCTCTTCCTCATGTGTCCTTTCCCCCCTCCTGTGTCCTCTTTCTCCTCATGTATCCTCCTTCTCCTCATGTGTCCTTCTCATTTTTGCTCCTCCTCATGTATCCTCTTTCTACCCCTCCTCATGTGTCCTCCTTCATATGTCTCCCCTGCTCCTCATATGGCCTCCTCCTTGAGTCCTCAGCCTTTTCCTCATGTGTCATCCTCCTCCCTACATGTGTTCTCCTCCATCCTCATGGGTCATCCTCCTCCCCTTCCTCATGTTTCCTCATCCTCCTCGTGTCCTCCTCCTCCTCATGTGAACTCCTCCCTCCTCCTCATGTGTCCTCACCTTCCTCCTGTGTCCTCACCTTCCTCATGTGTCCTCCTCCTCCCCCTCATCATCCCGTTCCTCATATGTCCTCCTCATGATGTGTCCTCCTCCTTGTGTTCACCTCCTCCTTGTGTTCACCTCCACCTCCCATGTGTCCTCCATCTCCTCATGTGTCCTCCTCCTCCATCTCTCCTCATGTGTCCTCCTCCTCCATCTCCTCATGTGTCCTCCTCCTCCTCCTCCTCATGTGTCCTCCTCCTCCTCCTCCTCATGTGTCCTCCTCCATCTCCTCATGTGTCCTCCTCCTCGTCATTTGTACTCCTTCTGCGCCCCATGTGTGCTCCAACTCCTCCTCTTGTGTGCGTGTCCTCCTCCTCATGTGTCCTCCTCCTCTGACTCATGTGTACTCCAACTCCATGTGCCTTCCTCCGTCTCATCTGTTCTCCTCATGTGTCCTCCTCCTCATGTGTCCTCTTCCTCGTCATTTGTCCTCCTTCTGCGTCTCATGTGTCCTCCCCTCCTGTGTCCTCTTCCTCCCCCTCGTCATGTGTCCTTCTCCTCCCCCTCTTCACATGTCCTCCTTTTCAAGTATTCTCCTTCTCCTCCTTATGTGTGCTCCTCATCCGTCCTCCGCCTCATGTGTCTTCCTCCTTATTGTTCTCCTCCTCCTCATGTATCCTCCAACTCCTCCTCATGTGCCTTCTTCCTCCTCCTCATGTGTCCTTACCTTCCTCATGTGTCCTTACCTTCCTCATGTGTGCTCACCTTCCTCATGTGTCCTCCTCCCCCCTCATCATCCCGTTCCTCATATGTCCTCCTCATAATGTGTCCTCCTCCTTGGGTTCACCTCCACCTCCTCATGTGTCCTCCTGCTCATGTGTCCTCCTCCATCTCATGTGTCCTCCTCCTCATGTGTCCTCACCCTCCTCATCCTCATGTGTCTCCTCCTCCTCGTGTGTCCTCCTCATGTGTCCTCCTCCTCATGTGTGCTGCTCCTCCTCATGTGTCCTCTTCTTCGTCATTTGCTTTTTCTCCTCATGTGTCCTTCTCCTCATGTGTCCTTCTCTTCATGTGTCCTTCTCTTTCATGTGTCCTCCTCCTCCCCCTCATATGTCCTCCACCTCCTTATGTATCCTGCTTCTCTTCTTCCTCCTGTGTGCTCCTCCTCATGTGTCCTCTTACTTGTCATTTGTCCTCCTTCTGCACCTCATGTGTGCTCCTCCATCTCCTCGTGTCCTCCTCTTGTGTGCTTCTCCTCCTGCTCATGTGTCCTCCTCTCGTGTGCTCCAACTCATGCTCATGTGTGCTCCTCCTCCTCATGTGTCCTCCTTCTCCTCCTGTGGCCCCTTCTTCATCATTTGTCCTCCTTCTGCGCCTCATGTGTGCTCCTCCTCCTCCTGTGTACTCCTCCTTCTCCTCATGTGTCCTCCTCCTCCCCCTCCTCATATATCCTCCTCATGTGTCCTCTTCCTCATGTGTCCTTCACCTTCTCGTCTGTCCTCATCATGTGTCCTGCTCCTCACATATCCTCTCCTTCCTTATATGTCTTCCTCATGTGTCCTTCTCCTTCTCATGTGTCCGACTCCTCCCTCCCCATGTATCTTCCTCCTCTTAATGTATCCTCTTCATATTTCCTACTCCTTTTGGACCTTCCTCCTTCTCCTCATGTGTCACTCCCTCCTCATGTGTCCTCCTCTGACTCGTGTGCCTTCCTCCTCATTTTTCCTCTTCCTCTCTCTCCTTATGTGTCCTCCTCTTCACTCTTCTTATGTATCCTCCTCCTTCCCCTCCACATGTGTTCTCCCACTCATGTATCTTCTTTCTCTCCTCCTATGTGTCTTCCTCCTCCTGCTCCTCCACATGTGTTACTCCTCCTTGTTTGTCCTTCTACCTCCCCTCTTATGTGTCCTCCTCCTTTCTCCTCATGTGTCCCCTCTTCCTCCTCCTCCTAATATGTCCTCTCATGTGTGCTCCTCCTCAGTGTATCCTCCTTCTCCTCATGTGTCCTCC